>QRFJ01006919.1:0-200793 GCA_006176705.1 Cocos nucifera
TCCGAGCCTGATCTTTAGCCACCCAACTGGATGCAGAAGAAATCATAAAGTTAGACTCAGTAACGAGCATACTCCAGAAGGACCTTTCTTCTTATTCTTCAGGGTGGTCAGGTAAGTAGGGCAGTTTCGCTTTCAGTGGCCGTTATTGTTGCAATGAAAATACTTTCTTTTGGCAGCGGCTTTGATCTTCGGCTCTGCCTTCTTCTTTGCTCCTTCCACCTTCTATTTTTTCACAAACTTCTTTTTCTTTTCAGAAGACTTTCGTTTGAAAGAAGTCCGTTCTATAGCAAGAATTGAGCCTTTAGAACCTTTCATAAAAAGCTCAACGATGACCAGCATATTCATTAATTCGGCTAAGAAATTTTAAAATTTATGCATGTGGTAATTCATGATGAATTGCCCATACGCATCAGTCAAGGATTGCAGAATAATATCGTTCTGCAGATCCAAGTCTAACTTCACACCGAGCTTCTCAAGCTCTTCTAAGTCCTTGATCATCATCAGACAGTGATCTTGGACTGACTGTCCATTACACATCTTAGCCTTAAAAAGTCATTTCATGACTTGATACTTGGCTGCGTGACTCTGTTCACCAAACATCTCCTATAGGTGATCCAACATTTGGCGAGCAGTCCCGATATCTTCATGTTAGCACAGGAGCTTATCAGACATCGAGCCCAACATGTAATATCTGGCCTTATTATCTTCGTCTATCCATTTTTCTAGAGATGCTCTCTGTTCAGTGGATGGACGGGCTGGTAAGGTGGGAGGGTCCTGGTCTAATACATGGGTTAACTTCTCAAAATCTAAAACTATTTTGTAGTTCTTGAGCCAATCTTTATAATTTAGTATGGTCAGTTTATGTGTGTCCAGGATACGTGCCAATGGGTTGGACGCAGACATTTTTCTATAGAGAGTCAAAGATTCTAGTTAGATATTATAATTATGACTTGACCAATTTATTTAGGAATTTTATTTTTAAATAAATTAGCTCCACTATTTTCTCGGATCCCTACACTCCCTTTGTAGAGATGCAAAAATCTCCATGATTAATGATTTCTAGTGGGTGGTGCGGTCTCACCAACTGACTCATCACCTCACCTAACAGTTATTGGTGATGGGTTAGCCAATGAGTGAACAACTCTTGTTCAATGATTCTCTAATCATGGTGCACCCAAACTTGGTCTCTAATTCATGAATCTCATCGTATCCAGAATATTGATCCACTCCTTAGTTAAGTCAGACCCACCATTTGCACAGACTGGATTCCTAATTGAGTCTCTCACCGTATCCAAAATATTGAGCCCAACTCATCCTCCAGCCCATAGCATCCAATGCCTAATAGACATGGTTGCATCTTTCGGTGCAACTGAGCCACTGTATCCAGCCAAGAACAATCAACCCTGGGAAGGGCCCGCACATCTACAATGGTGGAAGACCTCAGACTTAATCTTTTCTTAGGAAGAATTGATTCATGTCTCATTAAACTAGACTTGTCATAGTCATAACAATTATGACTAACCTAGTGGCATGGGTTAGCTCGGATTATTGACCACCTCAGATCAGAACTGTGTCAACAGATATGGCTAGGTAAGTGAGACCGGTGGAAGGAATATGCCATTAACTCATACAAGAATGCATTCAGATCGAGTAGCTCCTAATTAAAAATCAGTCGGTCGTATGTGCCAAACTTACCTTAGACACCAAATTGTTGAGTCAGAACCAATTGGGTTAGCCTACAATCTAGACTCTAACCTCTGAGCCTAATTAGGTCTTGCTTGATCGTGACTCGATCTTGACCCAGACTTAATCCTATTAGGCTGGTCAATTTAAGCATTGTTGATCCCATCTAACCAACTCTTGATTCGGTTTGATCAACCGCTTAGACCTAATTGAGCTACCCAAGCCCGAACCTAGTATTATGAATATATCTTAGATCTGAAATTCTCAATTTTAGACTTAATTAATATTTCATAATCTTAATTTTTAATTAAGTAGGGTTCATAAATAAAATATGCATAATAAATCCTAGGATTTCAGGATCTAGGGTTTTGCAGAAAGTAAGTTTTGGATTTCTGATTAAGGACGAACGCGCAGCACCCCTACACGTCATAAGAATATCCCATCGGATGGGAGAAGAGGGCCTTTAAACCCTTCTTCATTCTTATGATCGGATGGCTAAGAGGAATGCCTTAATCAGGAACATGTAATACTACAAAATAGTTTTAGATCTATATCATATATCTCATATATAAATTAGATCTAAACATGGCATATTTTGCATACATCTCATGTATCGATTTATGCATGTTTTTAGATCTAAATTATCTTATAATAATCTAAAAAATTAGATTTAAATTGATATTATCAAAATAAACTCTAATCTAGACAACTATGTAGAACTATTCTACAACTAGTCCAGACATGCATCAATCATATCTCATATAATATTTAAAATTAAATAATTTTTAATTTATAATTTTTTAAATATTATTATAATAATTATAATATCAAAAATAGTAAATAAATAGATCTAAAATATGATTTAATCAAATTAAATTATAAACATGCAAGACTATTCTATAAAACTATTCTATTTTTAGAACTAGTCATGCATATTTTCTAATCTTAGATCCAAATCATTTAATTTTAATTTTTTCTGATTTTAGATCTGATCACATCTCATGTGACATCTAAAATTACTTATTTTTTAATTAAAATAAATTTAAAATCAGATCTAAATACTTTAGAACCTTGGCTCTCATACCAATTGAAGAAAAAATCCTAATTTCTTGGACCAGGTTCGTTCAGATCTGATCGGATCAAAAGATATATTTCAAAATTTTTTTTTCTTTAATCTAGATTAGATTTAAAATATTTTAAATCTAATTCTTATTATTCTAATAATTAAAATAAATTCAAATAAATTAAATTAAATTTATTTTACCTTGACGTAGGATAATCCTATTATCCGTTGATGATCCTGTAAGCAGCGAAAGGTTCTGGATCTAGCCATGCAATTGTCTGGCCTCTATCGATATCCACTTAGACTGGATCTGGAGATCCTCTTCTTCTCTATCATGTCTCCAAAAATTAGATCTAGATCTGATTTGGAGGATCTTCAAAATACCTTTCAAAGATCAGTAGTTGTCCTTTGTAGCAGCGCAGCCTTCTAGCTTTCTATCGCCTTTCTCTCGTCTGGATTGCACCAACCAAGATCCCAAACTACTTTGGGCACGGAGAGGAGAGGGAGAAGATGGGCTTGGCATGGAGGAGGAGGAGAGAACCAGCCTTGGGCATGGGATTTTTCAATGCTCTTTGGGTTGGGTGCAGGGTCTTATTTATAGACTATGCATGATCCAACTCCTCTTCTTCCCAACCAATCACAATCTTTTGTGAAATCAGATCTAAATCTGATTGGTGGAAATAGAGTCTCTTGGATTCCTCCTAGATGGTGCCTAGGACCAGTCAAACTTGGTTCTTAGAAGAAGTCTAATTGAAATCCAAAAAGAAGATGGAGTCCCTGTCCAACAGGGACTCCTGGAAGCCTCCAACTTGGGCACACGCCAAGGGTGGCGTGCACCCTCCTTGCCATGTTCTGGTAGGGGGACAAGCCCCCACCAGCCCTCCAATAGATACATGACACATGGACAGAAGTCAAAGTATCAATGGTCAATATTTGACCAATCAAAGGTCAACTTTTGACCAAAGTCAAAGGTCGAAAAATAGCAGGTGACCAAAAATGGTAGGTATTATCTTACAAAATAAGACAACCCTTTTCTGACTTGGACAGGCTCCAGTCAGACCAAGTGAAGGCCTCTGATCGAGCACAAACTTCTTTGGCTCAGTCAAGATAATTATTTATGATAGTAAAAGAAGAACATTAGGTTCAATCGAGTGCTAGCATGATTTTCTTGAACCTAATTGAATCTCATTCAGATCAATTGAACTGGATTAGTTCAATTGATGATCACCAGATTCAAACCCTTGTTTGTGTGATCCAGTTAGGTTCAGTTCTGTATGGTAATGGGATATGTCATGATCTCTATCATCGACATCATCGAAACTCCTTTCGATGGATCAGAACTCTTCTGATTCGAACAGCTAGAATGATCGATCATCTAAATCATTCTAATTGCTCCCAAAATCCACCAGTGACACCTAGCAGTATATGGTGGCAACCCATCAGAGCTGAATGCGAACCTCTTGGTGCAGCTACCTGTGTGATTAAGTTCTTCTATCTTGAGCTCCCGATCAGATTAGGGTTAAGGTGAACTCGTCAAACCCTAGTTTCTGTCATATGATGTAATCATTCGATTCAAGTCCGATGTGAAAACCTAAATAGAAACTCTTTCTATTATTTCACTCTGCCATGGCCATGGGCTTCTGGACTTGATTCTCATGATCATCATAGGGCTGCTCCTCTACCACCGAGGTAGATAGATTCCATCTTGATGCAATCCAGTTCCTACAATGAACATGCTATAGCCAACATACACCTCAGGATTCCATATGGCTAGGAGATCCGAGTAATGGTGTAGTCAAACTATAACACCCTCAAGGTGAACTGCCGATGCATCCTCAGGTCAAAGAACCAGACACACTACTGCAGCATCGAGTTAGTCATTGATGAGAAGGTAGACTTCCTAATGACTACTCGAGGTGGTCACGCTCAATGCCCTCATTCTTTAATGAGTATCTGTACTCTCACTCCAGTATCTCCACACCGTAGACTCAAGACTCATCTACTAAAGAGAAATAATTGTACACCAATCTTCCGGATCAATCACCATCCTTGTGATGATCCTATGGTCGGAAGCATTTTATGAGTTAATAATGATTATTCATGTCTTAAATTTTCAACTCTTGAAAATATGAATTATCATTACCATTAACTCAAAGGATGTATCACAGATACTAAATACACATATGTGATAGAAAATAACCCATTTTATAGATTATAGTCAAAATTATAATTTTGCCTCTAGAAGTGTATTACAAGTATCAACCAATTCTGGCTTCTACGGCACATATATCTAATAGCCTACATGGTAGAACAGTTCTAAACAATAATCACTCAACTATTTGTAGAAGCCTAAGCAAGTATAGAGACTCTACAAGTTGCTATGGACCCACTGTTTGCAGAGTTGGAATCCACATGTAAATATACAACTACTAAAATTCACCCATCTCTCTCTTTCTCTCTCTCTCTCTCTCTTGTATTCTCTTGCTTCCACTTATACTTTCACATGCTATCGCATGCTCTCTCATTCTCACATGCCCAAACTCCCTATCAACTCTCACATATCTCCCTTCATCCTCTCTAGGCTAGCCCAACAAAGGCTTCAGCATGTCACCTTTTACTCTCACCCTATGATGGAAAATGGGGGAAGGTTGGTAACCCATCTCCCCATAGAAAATTAGAAATTGATTCTTTCTACAATAAACATGATATGTGCATGTAGAATCTAAAATTCACTACTGGAAAGAACTAGATACCTTATCAGATATCTCCAGGATATCATCCTCTGACTCGCTACTAGCCATCGCTGTAGTAGCCATCGTCCGATCCTTGAGTTATGGGAAATTCTTGACTCGATGCCCCAACTCGTCACACCTGCAGCACCTGATCTTGCTAGGATCGCTTGTCTTGGACCTGGATCATTCTTCTCATGATCCTCTGCTGCTTCGTCTACTGCCTTCTGCTCCTCTAGAAATCACCAAAGCTGAGTTGCCGCCATCTGAGCTCGAAGCTGGGTTCTTCCTCCTGAGAACCTTATTCTAGAGTATTGCTGTAGTGACTTCGTCTATCTTGATAGTGCTCTTTTTCACTAGAAGAGTAGTCACCAAGAACTCATACGAAAGGAAGAGCGATGCTAGCAAGACCAACGCTCTGGTCTTCTCCTTAACTTTTTCACCAACACTGAGGAGATCGGTGAGGATTTTCTAAAAGTTGGATAGATGCTCCCGCATGCTCTGACCTTCGTCCATCCGTAGCTAATAGAACTACCTCCAAAGAAATAGTGTATTGGTGAGTGACTTTGCCATGTATAACTCCTCGAGCTTCAACCACAGTGTTATTGAAAAAGTCTTACCAAGTACATGGATCACCACATCATCCACTAGGTACAAGCAGATTGTGCCCACCATTTGCATCTGGATCCGCTTCCAATTCTTCATCTCTATGGTGGTTGACATCTCGTCATATAAGAGAGCGTCGATCAACCCATATTGGATGAGGACATTCTTTACCCTTGCTTGCCATAAGGAGAAATTATCCTTTCCATCGAACCTATTGATCTCCACCTTGATTGTACTTATCTTCTCTATATTCTTCAATCTCTATCCACTGCTATAATCTATGCTCCAGTACTATCTGATTCTGATACCAATTATGATGGTATCAACTTACTCTGATACTAAATTATTAGGATATTAGCTACTCTGATACCGTTTGTTAAGGATCTAGTACCAAATTATTATGATAAAAAAAAATAAAAAAATAATCAAGTACATGGATCAACCTAAAGACTCACCTCCACGAGACATGCAAAGCTTCACTACGAAAGAAAAAAATAGGTACAAGAGAAGAACACTCACTCTCAACTCACCATACGTAAATCTCTCTCAACTAGAAGCTATCCTCATAAAAGCTCTCTTAGAATCCTAAGTATGCACCTATTGCTTCTCTCTTGCACAGACTGTACGTACTCGACACTCTACCAAGCTCCTCTCGATGGCTGTCGGAGCCTCTCTACGTGCCTCTCACACCACACACGCTATCTTTTTTTGCTCCACATCATCTTAGTTCTTTAAATATGATAAGAATCCTCTTCTCAATAGTTCACAGGAGTGCTAACAGGGCTCGTTCTTCTAATATGAGTTGAACATATCCTTGATGGAGTCTTAAAATATTTTTCGACCTTCAAATCATGACCGTAACCCTCCATGACCGCTGGATCCAGTGGTCCACATGCAACTCCCGTAGACCCCTTGGATTAATCATAATTCGAGTTCAAATAGAAAAAATCCTATCATGTTCTGTTCGCCTCTGTCGAGCCAACTCGATCAGGGATTGAGCTGGCTCGATTGCATCTCATCCAAACTCTTGCTGTCTATCTGTCTGAGAGAGCTAGCTTGACTATGGTTCGAGCTGGCTCGATCTTAATCTAAGTCGACTCGATTGCATATCAGAGTCAGCTCGACTATTATGCTAAAAACTGATGATCTTCTTGCTATGAATCAAATTCGAGGTGTCAAATCCTAACAATTAAAAAGAGAAAACTATCAGATTGAGTGAGGTTTATTGAATACCATTTGAAAAGAAAGAGAAAAAAGGAATTAGTGCATAGAATTAAGAGCTTTCAAAGAGCAATCATCTCCAACTTCATTCACATCCTCTCAAGCATCATTCAAAAGAAGTTGAATCATCCATTATGCAATTCATCAGCAACATCTTTAGGCTTATAAGAGTTTATCCTTTTATTTTTCATTTATGCTAAAATCTGTATCTTGTAACTTTGTTTTCTTTTTAAGTTTTTTTAGAAGAAAAAAACTTAGGGTTAGGCCTATCCAAGTCCAAAATTGGATAAGTATAAATTTTGGTTGGTGAGCCCATAAAATCAACTGGATCGACAGTGAGCCTAAAAAACTATTGGTGTAAGATTTTAGTTGGTGATCCCAAAAATTTAACTAGATTTGTTTGTGAGCATAAAAAAATAAATACACTATAATTTGAGGAATTATAGTAAAATTTTCAAGAAAATCTTAGGGAGCAGACATAGATGTAGATTGCACCAAACCATTATAAAATTCTTATGTATTTGTATTATGCTTTCTCTTATTTGTCCTTCTTACATTCAATAATTGATTTGCATAGATATATTTTTTGAATAGTACTCATCATATCCTATTTTCACTACTAAATTGCATCCACCTCATTAACATTTGAGTTAGTTCAATTAATTGCACGTACTTGTTAAGATATCAAATTTGGTTAAAATTTTATAAGAATCCAACACCCTCCCTCTTGGGTTGTTATCTCTGGGCAACAAGTGATATCAAAGTGGATGCTCTATTAATTATTAATTATTGACTTAGTAGTCAAGAGTCAAAGACCATGGCAACCCCGGGTGGTTTTACATTCACCAAAGGACAATCCATTTCTAGGCTACCACTCTTTGATAGAATAAATTATCTTTTTTAAAAAATTAAAATAAGAATATTTATACAAGCTCTAGACTATGATTTTTAGGGGATCATAACTAGAGGATCATATACACCTATAATTTATGTAAATGGAGCTCTTCTTTTCATGCCCAAAAAAGATTGAGATGAATAAGATAAAAAAATGACTCAATTAAATGCAAAACCATCAATGTTCTTTATTATTCTCTTGATGTACAAGAATTTAATAGAACATCCACTTGTACATCAACAAAGAAAAATTGAAAAAGATTGAAAGTGACTTATGAGGGAACAAGCTAAGTAAAAGAGTCCAAAATCAACTTATTTGTTTATAAATATGAAATATTTAAAATAAAAAAATATGAGTTAATTTTTGAGATATTTTCTAAATTTACTAAAATTATTAATGCTCATAATGGTCTTGGCAAAACCTATTCTAACTATTATCTTGTTTGCAAGGTATTAAAGTCTTTGCCAAAGGAATGAGAAGCAAAAGTGATAGCTATACAAGAAGTGAAAGACCTTACCAAGCTATCCCTAGAAGAATTGATGGGTTCACTCATAACTCATGAGTTGAACATGGCTTAAAAGAAAGAGGAAGAAGAGTCAAGAAAGATGAAGACCATCACCTTTAAATCTAGTGTATAATATGAAGAAAGTGATGAGTCAAAGGAAGAAGAAGATGAAAAAGAGAGTGATGATGATGATGAGGACATGGAGCTACTCAGAAGCAAATTCAAGAAGTTTCTCATGAAGAAAAGTATGAAGAAGAAAAAAGAAGACTGTCACTTGCTATAATTACAACAAAAGAAGATATTACAAGCTAGATTATCCTTTACTCAAAAAGAATCCCAAAAAAACCAAGAAAAGAGCAATGCTTGGAACTTGGAAGATAGTGATACATCAAATTTAGATGAGGAAAAGAAAGCTGCAAATCATTACCTCATGGTCATTGAGGATAAGATAAATACTAAAAACTCTTCCAAGTTTATATTTGATGAATTGTTTGAAGCCTTTAATGACGTTAATAGATAAATTCAAAAAATTAAGCTAAAAAATAAAGAGCTCAAAAAGTCTAATCTTTTTTTAGCTAATGAAAAGATAAATTATTGAAAAAAAAGAAGATGTCTTAAAAGAAAAGAATGCTTTGGCTAAAGATAAAGAATTATTCCTTAAATCTAAAAAATCTTTAGTTGAAGAAAATATTAAGCTGAAAAAAATTAAAAATCAAAATCTTCTATAAAATTAAAAAATATTATTGATGGAAAAGAAATCTCTAATGGATAAAAATGATAAACTCAGAAAAAAGATTGAAATATTGAAGCTAATTGCTGAAAAGTTAACATTTAGTTATGAAAAACTTCAATTAATATTAAAATGTCAAAAATTTATTTTTTACAAAGCTAAAATTAATTTTAATCCCTTAAGAAAATAGAAATTTATGAAGAATATGTTTAGCAAAGATTCATTTAAAAATCATTTAATTACATATTTCAAATATAACAAAATAGGCCATAAAATTTTAGAGTGTAACATTAAAAGAATTAGCCATATTTTAGTCAAACAAATTTATGTTCCAAAAGAAATCACACACTCTAACCTCAATGGATCCAAGAAGGCTTGGGTACCAAAAATTAGTAAATAATTTTTGCAAGTACATTAAGCATCGAATGAAGTAAATGAAGCTAATTTTTATGGATAGATGCCTTGAGAATGAAATTGGATGCATGGTGATGTTTGATAAAATCTAAATTTTTCTAAAATCATGCCATCATTATTTGCTAAATATATTCTGATCAATTAATTGATTTAAATGATTTATTGGTGCTTAAAATAATTATGTTTTATGATTTGAATGTTTGAATATATTGATTTTACATTAAATTCAAAATCAATATGCCTTCTTCAATGCATTATGTGTAGTTGATATAAGCATATGCTCTCTTCAAAATTCAGTATGGTCCTTTAACTTTCGCATATCAAATCTTTGTTCAAAATACTTAAATTGAAAGAAGCATAATAGTCTATGAATCTATTTGATTGCAAAAATATCAAATAAAACTAATTTTGATATTTTTTCATAAAATATTTAATTATCAAAATTTCTTAAAAATTGATTGATCTAAGAATTTCAAGATAAGTCACCAATTCTTAAAAGATTATGTGATTGATGTATTGATTTGCATTGCATCTTAAGGTTGATCTCTAAGGATTGAAAAATTTTCTAGTTGAACCCAAACTAATAGAGCCTATATCTAGTTCCCCATTACCTAATCTTGATTTGATATGATTGATTATAAACTTCCTTTTGATCTTGTTTGATTTGATTTGATTATCATACCCTAAATTGAGGAATTCTTATTCTCCAAATTGATTTGAATATCAATCTTAATCATTGATTTGTTTGCCTATTGATTTCCATTCTATTTGATCAAATTTTTCTTGATTTAAAACTCCTTAAACTGTTCTTTATATCGAGGAGTTGACTCTTAGATCAGAGGAGTCGACTCATAGTTTCCAGAAGAGAAACAATTATTTAAGGAGCTGATTGCCAATTTTACTAGAGTCGACCCTTTTTTGAGAGCCTACTCTTGATTTAGTAGGAGTCAACCCCTATGTCTGGAATGGGTTTCTTTGTTATAAATGTGAAGAAAAATATGATTTTCTTGCCATATGATTAATCTGATCTGATCAAATCTATAGTGAAATTTCAAAACATTTCTACCTAGATCCGATCAGATTTGAGAGTTCTTAGATCTAATTGGTATGATATGATATCAAAAGCTAAAATTAAATTAAATTTGCAACAACTATTATTACCTGATTCTCGATAAATAAATTATTTTGTTGATGATCTGACTGCACTTTAAGACTCTGGATCTAGCCGCGCACGTGCCTGGCCTATATCAAAGTCCACTCGGATTAGATCTAGATGCTATCTCCTACTGGATCTAATCTCTAAAGATCATATCAGATTTTAACTCCTAGCACCAAAGATCTGATCTTCAGTAGCACCACGTCCATCTCTTGATCAGCAACTTGTTGTGCAGCCTTTGCAGGATCAGGAGCCAACTCTTGATCTTTGATTTTTGCCCAACCCTTTTGGGCATGGAAAAGAGAGAGGAGATCTAGAAGAGGGCATGGAATATGGAGTTAGAGGTAGAGCTTCATCATAGATGAATTGCAATGCAAAACAACTAGGCACAGGGCCCTGTTTATAGACTTGTTTGCTACCCTGGAGTCCAAGGGCTTTAAGCAACTAGTTTGCTTAAAGCAGAAGGACTCCCGTTAGATCTCTAAGGCCCACACCATATTTTCTTCTGATTTTGTCACAAATAATTCAGGAAACATACTGTGGAGAAAGGAGAATTGAGATAAGTTGGCCCAAGCAATTATCTAGAGGTGTTTTGATGAATGGAGAATAGAGATAAGTTGGCCCAAGCAATTATCTAGAGGTGTTTTGATCTCATCAAAACACCTTATCCCTTATCGACTATGGGCGCATGCCATAAGAGGGTGTGCACCCACTTTTCTTCACACAAAATCTATAGAGACGTGAGCCCTCAGATGAATTCTAGGGGGTGCACATCTCCTCCCTCAATTCCTGCAAAAATCGGATCAAAATGGCTTTGTCAAAATTTCATCTCATGATTTTAGGACAAGCCCTGATCTCATCAGAACAAGCCCTGATCTCATCAGAACATGCCCTATTTTGACTAGGACAAGCCTGTTTTGATTAGAACAAGCTCTAGTCAGACTAGAACAAATCCATACAGGGCTCTTAGATGAGCCAAATCTAATTTGGCTCAATCGAGATAAATCAGAAAGATTATAGAAGGAGAGTATTAGGCTCAATCATGTGCTAGCATGATTTTCTTGAACCTAATTAGATCTAATCCAAATCAATCAAACTGGGTTAGCCAAATTGATGACATCCAGAAATCCTTGTTTGTGTGATCTAGTTAGGTTCAGTTCTATATGATAATGAGACATGTTGCGATCTCCATCATTGACATCATCAAAATATCTTTCGATGGACCAGAACTCTTCTAATTCATCCAACTAGATTCATCGATCATCAAGATCATTCTAATTGATCCCAAAATCTACTAGTGACACCTAGCAGTATGTGGTGACAATTCATCAAAAATAAATATAAATCTCTCAGTGCAGCTATCTGTGTGATTGAGTGTTTCTATCATGAGCCTCGATAGGATTAGGGTTAAGGTGAACTCATCAAACCCAATATCCATCATATAAATTAATCATTTGATTCGAGTCCGAAGTGAAATCCGAATAAAAAACTCTTTTCTATTATTTCACTCTACCATGGCCATGGACTTAAGGACTTGATCTCATAATCATCATAGAACTATTCCTCTTCTATCAAGATTGATAGATCTTTTATTGGTGCGATCCAATTCCTACAATGAACGTACTATAGCTAACATATACCTTAGGATTCCGAATGGTTAGAAGATCGAGTTATGATGTAGTCAAACTATAACATACTCAAGATGAACTGCCGATGCACCTCAGGTCAAAGAACCAAATACATAACTACAACATTAAGCTAGTCATCAACAAGAAGCTAGACTCCCTTATGATTGCTCGAGATGGTCACGCTCAGTGCCCTCATTCTCAATGAGTACCTATTCTTTCACTCCAATGTCTCCACACCATAAACTCAAGATCCATCTATCCTAATGAAGCGATCATATACCAATCTTTTAGACTGATCACCATCCTCGTAATGATACTACGATCATGTTGAAAATTATATCCCAAAGCCAATCATCAGTCTATTGATGATTGAGATATTATAATTAATTTATTAATTAATAAAAAATATTTTGGCATCTTTTTTCATCATAAATTTATATCTTCTAATGAACTTCATTGTTGTGATGAAGTTCTTAGGACTATTTAGTTTCGATAAAGAGAGAATTTATCGATTAGTCCTTAAATTTATTTACGATCAAATGATAGACTGTTAATTAGGATGACAGCATCTATCAAGCATAGATCGCTATATGCCATATAGGCTGGTTGTCTCTTAACCAAGGAGTGTGGAGATACTAGTATGGCATACAGATGAGATGTATGGGTACATCATCATTGAACATGACCAACTTCAGAGCATTTTGCTATCGAGAATATCTCTGATGAGATATAGGTATAAGTATCCCTTAGACCTAAGATCATCTCAGTGACTTGCAAGCAACTCACTATGCTTTGGCATCAGACTAACTGAATTTCTAATTCAGTAATGGAAGGCTTCTAGGCACAATCAAGTACTTGTGAAGTCGGAGTGTGATCAAGATAAAATTGACCACTCCAAGAGTTGGAGAAGAATGTATCACTGTATTTCAATATAGCAAAACCTTGGCCAGGATAATCCATCAGATGGATTTGACATTTTGAAATACAATATGGATAATCTGATTAGAGTTGATAGTTGAACTCTGAGGTGTCCTACGAGCATTATGGTCAAGGAGATGAATTATATGGAAACTATATTTGCATGGGTTCTAAGGATGGTGTTCTACACCTTTCGACCTATCCGACCGTCGGATATCATTGCTAGATTGTCACTTTGATTGATACAAAAATTTATTTCTATGCTACCAACTTAGATTCAGATCTATGAGGTCACACACATTAGAGTTCACATTTTGATCTAATGGTTGATCAGTGATTTAGAATCATTTTAGGGTTGAACAATCAATATGATTGGTGTTTAACCTAATGCAAGTGTTGCAGGATGATCGATTAGCAATTCATTTGCTAATTGACTTAATTTAATTAAGCCAGAAGGTTGAGATTAAGTCTTATTAAATATGATTTAATTAGATTTAGTTTGGGCTTGATTGGATCAAGTTCAATTAGCTTATTTGATAAGTCAAGTACAACAAAGAACTACTCCTAGTCTAACTAGGACTCGGGTCAACCAAATTTTTTAATTTAATTAAAAAATTAAATTAAAATTAAATCTAATTTAATTAAATTCTTAAATGGGCTAGGGATTTATTTAATTGAATTTATTTATGCTTATTTTTATTTGGTTAAAAGATCTTGTTTCACCAAGTCAAAATAGGAGTCCTAGTGTGACTAGGACTCCCTATTCCTTGCACCACCTAATCCTCATGCCCCATCCTTTTCTATTTGTATTTTTACATGAATAATCTCCATGACTAAAGGTTTCTCATGCCTCCCTTCTCTCTTCCTTTTTCTCATATGGATGCTTGTTGGAAGACCAAGTCAAAAGGAGAATTAGTTTTGCTTAAGGATTATATGAGATAGAATCCTTGTTAACCAAAACTCTTTCCATAAGTGTGCCAACCCATCCTTCCTTATTTTCTTTAATTTTCATGGTAAAAGAGAACTTTTTTGTGTGCCCCCCTTTCATGGTCCACGATAGAAAAAAAGGTGGGGGCGCCCAAGAGTTGGGTGCCCCAACAACTTTCCTTATTTGGTCCTTCCTAGTCTAGGTTTTTGACCTAACTTGCACTATACATATCTCTTTATTTAAAAAGAATTCTTGGATAAAAGTTTCATGGATTGTAGACATTTGAGAGGCCTCTTTCATGTAGAAAAATCAAATAAAAATTCATCTAGGTCATGGAGATATTAAAAACACAAATCAGGGTGTCTAGAAAAAGAACAAAGAAGAAGAAGAGGGTCTTCATCTAGGAGATCTCTTCCTCCCTTTTGTGAGCTTTTGAGAGGTGTCTCAGCATCATAAATATTTTTCTTTTTTCTTGATATTTTAGAGTATCCAAGTTTCAAAGAAGGAAGCATCGGATCAACCATCGAAGAGAGATCAGCACAGTGCTAGCATATTGTACTGATTTTCTGCATCAGAATCTCTGTTCGTGTTCGTGGGCTCGTGTAGATGACTCCTAGAGGTTGGATGCATGTGCGGCTCATGAATTCATCCTCAAGATTGGATCAGTAAGTTAGAACATCTAACTTGCTCAAATAATAGATCTGATCTATTAACTTCATACCTACATTTGATGTAGTGTAGATCTAGGTTGATTTGATCAACCTTTTCTTTCTTATTTAATTTTAATTTTTAATTTAATATCATACCTTGATTATATAATAGATCTGAGATCTAGGTATTTATATATTTATTTAAAAAAATATTTTATTTATTTAAGTCTTCCTCCATATGATCTTGAAAAAGTTTCAAGATCTATCCATGAAACTCTAGATCTGGTTCCTTCAATTGGTATCAGAGCCATGTTCTTATTATATAATTTTTATTTATATTTAAATTATTTTTTAGATTAAATATAATTTATAATCTAATTATTAAATTTAAAATTCAAAAAAAAAATTTAGATCTCATGAACTACCATAAGGTTATCCTGCTGTAAGGTTTATCCCTTACAGTGAAAATATTATCCTAATTCGTGATGATCTGATACTAATTATAAATTTATTAGATTTGATCTAATTTTATTTATAATTTAATAGATTTAAAATAGTTTTAGATCTAAAAATAAAATATTTTAGATTTTACAGACTGTCATAAAATTATCCTGCTGTAAGGTTTATCCCTTATAGTGAATAGATTATCCTGGTACGTACTGATCTAAAATATTGATCATAAAATTTTAGATTAGATCTAAAAAATTTTATGAGCTGATTAAAAATATTTTAATTAAATTTTAATCATCATAAATATGTTAGATTTGATCTAGTTAGATTTATGATTGATTATTATTGAAACTATTTCAATTACATGAACCTGTTTAGATTTGATTTAAAATAGTTTTATGTTTATTTTACTTGCATATTGATTATGAATCAAACATGCAACTTGATTGATAGGACCATGTTGTAAAAATATTTTACAAACATAAAAATCATTTTCAAAAAGTCGAACCCCAACCCTCAGCTCAAAACTTAATTGAGAATTAAGAAGTTGATTGATTAGGATCTAGGATTATGAATTGAAGATCCTAAGACACAAATCATAATATATTGGGTTAAATGGGTTAGTAGAGATTAGGTCCATTAATTGGGTTAGACCTAAGGTTAGATTAAAGAATGGACTTAATTAGAGAATTGACTAAATCTAATCAATTGTTGTCTTAGATTAGGTCAAGGATTCTCTAGATCAATTACAATAGTTGTAGTTGGTCAAGTCCATGTCTTTAACAAGACCCAAGATGGACTAGATTCTTGGCTACGCGATCTAGCACGAACTATTAGGTTGATCTAATTAAAACTAATTAAACCAGTTGGTGTCTAAAGTAAACTAGATCGATGGTTTTTAATTGATAGTCCACTTACTTGGCCATTTCTAATGGTGTCTAAGACAAGCTTTGGCAGATCCTTCCACCAATTGAACTTACCTAGCCTTTTGACGAGATTATGTTTTGATTGAATCACTTGACTATTCAAGCTGACCCATGTCAGCTAGGTAAATCAGTGTGATTGATTTAGATGCTCCTAGATCAGCCTATTTGTGTTCTCCCTTAAGCTAACTTGGTGAAGCCAGTGGGATGATTATGACAAGCTGGTTAATCTGACCTACTCACTTCTATAAATAAATTTTCTAAAATTATTAGGTCCCTAAAATAAAATAGTTATATGATAACTGGATTATAGCCTCTCATTAAAGTGGATGATAATGGATCCATCAGTTGGATAATCATTGGAGGCCCAAAGGCCTGGTGCTTATCGGTTGATGAAATTATCATTCATTATATGATCTCTTTGATACATCTTTCTAAATGGTGGTCAGGTGGGCCAACCAAAGTTGAGCCTGATCATTCATTGGTTAGATGGGCTAAGTATAGTCATGTTAATGATTGGACCTAATTGGACCATTTTTTGAGAAGGCCAAAGCCAACTGATCAGGGGCTAGGGGCAAAATTTAATTATTAAAAATTATTTAGAAAAATAATTGGTTATAAACCTATCCTTAAATGTACATGGGTTGGCCAACCAAAGTTGGGCTCATGTGTAGTCTATGTGGATTCTAGTACCCACTAAAAAATTAGGATAATTCCTCGAATTGGAGGTAGAGGCTACTAATTCGAATAAAATAGTGGGAGAAATCTTTTGATTAAAGTTCAAATCTTTAGATTTAATGAATCAATTACTAATTAGATTTTGGTTTTACTTTATGCAGACATAGCCACTTCCCTATCGCTCTGATCATTATTGGACAATGATAAGTTGGTGGGATCCAACTTCGATAGCTGGTATCGAAAGTTTAAGATTATCCTGGAGCATGAACGGATCCTATATGTGCTGATGGATCCTGCACCTGAGGATCTAGCTGCCAATGCACGTGGAATAGTTAGAGACACTCATGAGAAGTGGCTCAGTGATTGAACCACGATGCGCTGTATTAAGCTGGCTGTGATGAGCGATGAGTTTAGTCGCAGATTTGAGATAGCTCAGCCAAATGAAATGCTCCAAGTGTTAGAGGATTCTTTTGGCACATCCGATGATGTTGAGAGGCATAAGATTAGTTGCACTATTTTCAATACCAGAATGCGGGATGGAGCCTCTGTCACTAATCATGTACTGTACATCATCAAGCTGATAGAGTGTTTGAGCAAACTCGGCTTTTTCTTGCATGAATAACTTAGGAAAGATGCAATATTGAACTCGCTGCCAAAGTCCTATCTCCCTTTTCTTACTCATTACGGAATGACAAAGCCTGAAGTAAACTACCATAGCTTACTGGGATTACTTTAGAACTTTGAGAAGGATTACCAGCTCCATAAAGAGTCGGTGAACTTAGTGGGAGGTTCGTCTTCTGGTTCTCGACCCTTTAGGAAAGGAAAGAAGAACAAGAAGAAGAAAATAAAGAAGGTGCAAGTTCAGGCTGGGACATCAGTGCAGGACTAGATCTGGAAGATCAAGCCTGATAAGAGTCAAGCTGAATGCTTCTTTTGCAAGAAGTGGGGGCACTGAAAGAGGAATTGTCCTCAGTACATTGCCTCCCTGGATCCGAACAGATAGAGAAAGAAGCAAGCTGTTGTTGGATAAGATATTTATATGATAACTTTTTGCAATTTTTCTATTTATGATATTATTGACTGGATATTGGATATCGATAGACTTTACCATATTTATAATTCGTTGCAAGGGTTGCAGGTCAGTAGAAGATTCGAGCAAGATGAGAGATTTCTGAACGTTGGAGATGGAAGACCAGTTCCAATTCTAACTTTAGGAATTTTGAAACTTGTATTTGAATCTCATACCATTGTTCTTAGTGATTGTCATTTCTATCCTTGTTGCTTTTTAATATCATTTCTGTAGGCCTTTTGGCTATGAACAATTATGAAATTTTAATAAAGAAACGAGTTTGTAATGTCATTGTGAATGGTGTTACTACTTTCTGTGAATAATTGAATAATGATGTATATATGTTATCACAATCTATTAATTTAGTCTGTTCTACTGACAAGCATCCTAGATTAGATAGTGTATTAGATATCTACTTATGACACTATAGGCTAGATCATATAAATAAGAGTAGGATAAACATGTTGACTTAAGAGGAAATCCTCGAAGTCAATGATTGTGAATCACTTCCAACCTATGAGTCCTATCTTTTTGATAAAATGACCAAGTCATCTTTTACTGAAAAAGGTGAGAGAGCCAATGAGCTCTTAGGTCTAGTACATACTGATGTATATGGACCAATGAGCATAAGTGCCAAAGGTGGATATGTCTACTTCATCACTTTCATAGATGATCTATCCAGATATGGATATGTCTATCTGATGAAACATAAGTCAGATTCTTTTAAAATGTTCAAACAATTTCAAAGTAAAGTAGAAAAACAAACTGGGAAGAGTATTAAAACTCTTCGATCTGACTGAAGAGGAGAATACCTTTCTGATGAGTTTCTCAAATATCTAGGAGAGAATAAGATTCTCTCCCAATGGACTCCTCCTGGAACACCATAGCATAATGGTGTATCTGAAAGAAGGAATCAGACTTTATTAGACATGGTCCGATCCATGATGGGATTTGCCAGCTTGTCGATATCCTTCGGGAGATATGCACTCGAATCAACTTGTGTACATTCATAGGGTCCCCAAAAGAGACCAAAGGATACTATTTCTATCATGCTAATAAACAAAAAGTGTTCGTCAGCCTTAGGGCAATCTTTTTGGAAAAGAAGTTCCTTGATGAAGAAACTATTACCTCTAAGGTTGAACTTGATGAAGTTCAATAGATAGAAAGTCCGATATAGAATATTGAACCTAAGTCGGATTTGATCAGATCAAATCTGAAGCCTAGTGAACTCACACCATTAAGGCGATCCAGTAGAGTACCATGCCATTCGAATAGATACTATGGATTCTTGGTCCAGGATGGTGATCCCATCAAACTCGATGAGAACGATGAGGACCCGATCACTTATATGGATGCGATGCAGAGATCCGACTCTAAAAAATGGTTAGAAGCCATGAGATCCGAAATGGATTCCATGAAGGTCAATGATGTATGAACATTAGTTGACCCACCTGAAGGGGTTATATCCATTGGATGTAAATGGGTATTCAAAAGGAAAAGAGGCACAGATGGAAAGGTGGAGACCTATAAAGCCCGTCTGATTGCCAAGAGGTATTGTCAATATTATGGTATTGACTATGATGAGACATTCTTCCTAATGGCAATGCTCAAATCCATTCGGATAATGCTTGCAATAGCTGCCCACTTGGACTATGAGATTTGACAGATGGATGTGAAGATGGCTTTTCTAAATGAAAAGCTAATCGAAGAGGTGTATATGATACAACCTGAGGGATTCATATCCATAGATGAGTCCATGGTGTGCAGACTTCAGAGATCCATTTATGGATTATAGCAAGCATCTCGGAGTTGGAACATGTATTTTGATAAAGTGATCAAAATGTATAGCTTCGTTAAGAATGAAGAAGAACCCTACATTTATAAATGGACAAATGGTTCAGCAGTGGTATTCCTTATTTTGTACATGGATGGTATTCTCTTAATCGAGAATGACATTCCTGCACTAAAAGGAATAAAAGTCTGATTGTCATCATAGTTCTCCATGAAGGACTTGGGTGAAGCATCCTACATCCTAGGGATGAAGATCTATAGGGATAGATCTAAAAGGATGCTTGGTAAATTCTAATCCACGTACATAAAAACTGTGTTGAAGAGGTTCAGCATGGAGAATTCCAAAAAGGGCTATCTTTCAATAGGCCAAAAAATTTCTCTCTCTAAGAAGGATTGTCCGACAACTTTTGAAGAGAGAGCATATGAGTAGAATTTCATATGCTTCGACAGTGGGGTCTATTATATATGCAATAACATATACGAGATCAGATGTGGCATACTTACTAGGAGTAGTGAGTAGATATCAGTCTGACCCTAAAGAAAATCACTGAAAGATGGTTAAAACCATCCTTAAGTATTTGAGAAATACTAAGGACCAATGGTTGGTTTATGGTGAGTCAGATCTAAAACTTGTGGGGTTTACAGACTCCAACTTTCAATCTGACCATGATGATAGTAAAATTATGTCGGGATATATCTTTACTTTAAATAGTAGAGCCATCTGCTGAAAAAGTTTCAAGTAGTATACAGTGGCTGACTCTGTTTGCGAAGCAGAGTACATGGCAGCATCAGATAAAGCAAAGAAAGCTATGTGGCTGAGGAAGTTCATTATCGAGCTCGGAGTAGCATCCTCCATTGATGGTCCAGTCCTTCTCTACTGCGATAGCACTGGCGCCATAGCTCAAGCAAAGGAATCGAAGGCACACCAGCGGACAAAGCACATTCTGCACCACTTCCATTTGGTCCGTGAGATCGTGGATCGTGGTGACATCGACCTTCAGAAGATCGACGAAAAGGAGAACCTAGCCGACCCCTTCACTAAAGCCCTAGCAATCAAGAAGTTCGACAACCATAAGTCGAAGATGGGTATTATATACTGTGCCGAGTGGCTTTAGGATAAGTGAGAGTTATTGAAAATTATATCCTAAAGCCAATCGTCAATCTGTTGATGATTGAGATATTATAATTGATTTATTAATTAAAAAAATATTTTGATATTTTTTTTATTATAAATTTATATCTTCTAATAAACTCCATTATTGTGATGAAGTTCTTAGGACTATTTAGTTTCGATAAAGAGAGGATTTATTGATTAGTCCTTAAATTTATTCACGACCAAATGATAAGCTATTAATTAGGATGACAGCGTCTATCGAGCATAGGTCGCTATATGCCATATAGGTTCGTTATCCTCTTAACCAAGGGGTGTGAAGACAATGGTATGGCATATAGGTGAGATGTATGGGTATATAATCATTGAACATGACTAACTCCATAGCATTCTACTATCGAGAATGTCTTTGATGGAATATAGGTATAAGTATCCCTAAGACCTGAGATCACCTTAGTGACTTACAAGCAACTCACTATGCTTTGGTACCAAACTAACTGAATTTTTAATTTAGCAATGGAAGACTTCTACGTATAGTCAAGTACTTGCGAAGTTAGAGTATGATCAAGATGAAATTGACCACTCCAAGAGTTGGAGAAGAATGTATCACTGTATTTCAATATAGCAAAATCTTGACCAAGATAATCCATCAGATAAATTTAATATTTTGAAATACAATGTGGACAACCTGATCAGAGTTGGTAGTTGAACTTTGAGGTGTCCTACGGGCATTATGGTCAAGGGGATGAATTATATGGAAACTATATTCATATGGGATCTAAGGATGGTGTTCTACACCTTTCGACCTATTCGGTCATCGAGTATTATTGCTAGATAGTCACTTTGATTGGTATTTCTATGCTACTGACTTAGGTTTGAACCTATGAGGTCACACACATTAGAGTTCACATTTCGATCGAATGGTTGATCAGCGATTTAGAATCATTTTAGAGTTAAACAATCAATATGATTGGTGTTTAACCTAGTGCAAGTGTTGCAGGAGGATCGGATAGCAATTTGATTGCTAATTAGCTTAATTTGATTAAGTTAGAAGACTCAGATTAAGTTTAATTAAATATAATTTAATTAGATTTAGTTTGAACTTAATTGGATCAAGTCCAATTGGCTTATTTGATAAGTCAAGTGCAAGGAAAGAATTGTCCTAGTCTAACTAGGACTCGGGTCAATTCAATTTTCTAATTTGATTAAAAAATTAAATTAGAATTAAATCTAATTTAATTAAGTTCTTAAATAGATTAGGGCATTATTTAATTGGGTTGGTTTACTCTTATTTTTATTTGGTTAAACGACCTTGTTTGATCGAGTCAAAATAGGAGTCCAAGTGTGACTAGGACTCCCTATTCCTTGCGCCACCTAATCTTCACGCACCATCCTTTTCTCTTTGTGTTTTTACATGAATAAACTCCATGCCCAAAGGTTTCTCATGCCTCCCTTCTCTCTTCCTTTTTCTCATATGGAAGTTTGTTGGAAGACCAAGTCAAAAGGGGAATTAGTTTCGCTTAAGGATTCTATGAGATAGAATCCTTGTCAACCAAAACTCTTCCCACAAGTGTGCTGACCCATCCTTTCTTATTTTCTTTGATTTTCATGGTGAAAGAGTACTTTTCTTTGCACCGCTCTTTGCTAGTCCACAACAGAAAAAAAAGGTGGGGGTGCCCAAGAGTTGGGCGCCCCAACAGCGCCCCAACAGCTTCCCTTATTTGGTCCTTGCTAGTCTAAATTTTTGATCTAACTTAGACTCTACATATCTCTTAATTTAAAAAGAATTTTTGGTTAAAATTTTTGTGGATTGTAGACATTTGAGAGCCATCTTTGGTGTAGAAAAATTAGAGAAAAATGCATCTAGTTCATGGAGATATTGAAAATACAAATCAAGATATCTAGAAAAAGAACAAAGAAGAAGAAGAGGGTCTTCATCTAGGGTTTTTGTTCTAGATCTCTTCCTCCCTTTTGTGAGCTTTTGAGAGGTGTCTCAGTATCATAAATATTTCTCTTTTCTTCTAGTATTTTGGAGTATCCAAATTTTGAAGAAGGAAGCATCAAATCAACCATCGAAGAGAGATCAGCATAGTGCTAGCATACTGTACTGATTTCCTGCATCAGGATCTCTGATTGTGTTCGTGGGCTCGTGTGGATGACTTCTAGAGGCCGAATGCATGTGCGGCTCGTGACTTAATTCTCAAGCCTGGATCAATAAGTTAGAATATCTAACTTGCTCAAGTAATAGATCTGATCTATTAACTTCATACCTACATTTGATGTAGTGTAGATCTAGGTTGATTTGATCAACCTTTTCTTTCTTATTTGATTTTAATTTTTGATTTAATATTATACCTTGATCATGTAATAGATATGAGATCTAGGTATTTACATATTTATTTAAATAAATATTTAATTTATTTAAGTCTTTTGCTGCATGATCTTGAAAAAGTTTCAAGATCTATCTGTGAAATCCTAGATTTGGTTCCTTCAGATCGAAAGTAGTTTATGAGTTAATTATGAAAATACATGTCTTAAATTTTTAACTCTTGAAAATATGCATTAACATATCCATTAACTCAATGGATGTATCACATACACTTTATATATAATGTGATAGAAAATAACCTAGTTATTAATTTTAGTTAAAATTATAAAAATATCTCTAGAAAGTATATTATAATTGTCAGCTAATTTGGCTTTTAGGACATACATCTAACAAACTTCCACTTGACCTAAAGCCAATTGGCTATAAATCTAAGTTTCATCTTCTCAAGGAGGGCTTTGATCTTCTACTGGCTCAACGATTACATCAGTAGATCAGCCGCATTGTCTGTGGTGTCGACTCTCTTGATCTTAACGTATCCTTTCTCGAGATAATCATGGATGAGGTGATACCGCCGCTCGATGTACTTGGACTTCTAATGAGACCTAGGCTCCTTAGCTAGGGCTATGGCATTATTATTATCACAGTGTAGATGAACAACATCTGATGGCATCACTCCAAGTTCTGCGATAAACTTCTTGAACCAGAATGCCTTCTTCATAACTTTCGATGCAGCGATATATTCTGCTTCCATAGTGGAGTCTACTATCATCATCTACTTGAAACTCTTCCAGCTTATAACACCACCATTGCACAAGAATAGACTACTAGATGTCGACTTTCGATCATCTATGTCAGACATAAAGTTTGAGTCTATATACACTTGGACCTGAAGTTTTTCATTATCAAAGATCAAAAATATATCCTTAGTTCTTCTCAAGTACTTAAGGATATACTTTATAGAAGTCCAGTGCTCTTCTCCTGGATTTGACTGATACTTGCTTGTGACATTCACAGCATGGGTGATATCAGGTCATGTACATAGCATGGCATACATGAGACTCCCTATTGCCAAAGTATAAGAAATCTTGTTCATGCATTCAATCTCTTCAGGTGTGTTGGGGCACATCTTTTTGGAGAGATGAATGCCATGTCTGAAGGGCACTAATCCCCTCTTGGAGTTTTTCATGATAAACCTCTTCAACACATCCTCTATGTACATCTTTTGTGAGAGACCCAGCATCCTCTTCGGTCTATCTCTATAGACTTTAATTTTCAAAATAAAGAATGTTTCTCCTAGATCTTTTATAGAAAATTTTTTAAATAAGCCATACATTGATCGAAGTCAATATGAAAATATCATTTTCAATTAGGAGAATGTTATATACGTACAGTACAAGAAAGATAATAGTGCTCCCATTGATCTTTTTGAAGATACATGGCTCCTTCTCATTCTTGATGAAATCAAACAATTTGATTACATCATTAAAATGAGCATTTCAGCTCTGAGATGCTTGCTTTAGTTTATATATGGACCTTTGTAGCTTGCAGACCTTATGATCACCATCATCGGATGTAAAACCAAGAGGCTATTCCATATAGATATCTTTCTCAAGATATCTATTTAAGAACACCATTTTTTCATTCATCTACCATATTTCATAATCAAAATAGGCTGCTACAGCAAACAATGTATGGATGGATTTAAGTATGGTTACTGACGAGAAGGTGTCTTGATAGTCAATGCCTTCATGCTGACTATAACCTTTCGCTACTAGTCTAGCCTTAAATATCTCCACATTTTGATCTATATCTATCTTTTTCTTGATGATTCATTTACATCCAATAGGTACTATATCTTCAGGTAGATCTACCAAGGTCCAAACTTGATTCGAGCATATTGAGTCAATTTCTAACTTCATTGCCTCTCACCATTTCTTAGAGTCGATATCTAATATCGTCTCATGATAGGTTTTGAGATTATTATCATGAACCTCATTTTTCATAAGGAATATTTTCTCTACATCCTCTGACATCGTACCTAAGTATCTCTCTAGAGGATGGAAAATCCTACTTGATTTACGAGATGGAGGAGGTTATGTTAGGATTGGCTCAGATCGATTGGGTTCCATAGATTACTTGTCTCGTTACTCTTTGGAGACTTTCTCCTCGAGCTTGATCTATCTCCCAATAACACCATCTTGAATAAACTATTTTTCAAAAAAAATGGCATATCGACTCATAATCACATTGTAGTCTTTTGAAAGATAGAAATAATATCCTAACAACTTTTTAGAATATCCTATAAATCAAGCTCTTAAGGATCTAGACTTTAACTTATCTGTTCGCTATCGCTTGACATGGGCCCGACAATCTCAAATTCTGAGATGACTAAGAATTGGCTTTTTATCATGCCATATCTCATACGGTATGGTAGGAACAGTTTTAGATGGAACTCTATTTAACATATATATTACTGTCATTAGACTATGTCTCCAAAGAAAATCAGAAAGATCTGTGAAGCTCATCATGGATCAGACCATATCTAATAAAGTCTGATTTTTCTATTCTAAAATTTCGTTGAGTTGAGGCATTCCAGATAGAGTCCATTATAAGACTATACTACTATCCTTGAGATAGTCCAAAATTTTTTAACTAAGGTATTTGCCTTCTCGATCTGATCGAAAAATCTTAATAGATTTTTTGGTTTATTTTTTACTTCATGTCTAAATTTTTTGAATTTTTCAAAGGCTTTAGACTAGTATCACATCAGGTATACATATCCATACTGTTGAGTTCGATGTGCAGAGTGGAAACATGGATTTAAAAAAATAAAAATAAAATTATAAAATCAAACCCAAAACCTAAGACCATCTTATTAGAATTTAAATCATATAAAATATATTTATAACATAAATGAAGGTATTGGAACATACCTTTGATCGCTAAATTCCAACTTGACCTTGATCACTAGTAACAGTTTGTCAGGGGTTCCACCAGATGCCCACTTATTCACCCTCCAATGTTGATCCACATGGAGACTTGATCAAGACACCAACACCTTTGTTTATTTTAATTAAAATTTTTATGATAAGAACTTTAATTAATTTGGGAAGAACCTTCCTTAGCCTTTGCTATCATCCTCCTAGCCTTTCCTTGCCTTCCTTTCTTACTTCTTGTCCTCTTAATTTTTATTTCTAATCTCTTTGTCTTATTGGAAGACTTTTTGTCCTTAAATCAAGACCTTATCTAGACAAGAGAAAATGAATAAAGAAAATTGGACAAGCAAGCCTCTTGTAAGAAAGAAAGCAGGAATTTTGAATCCTTGGACTCTTGATGCGCACCCCTATTTATAATGTATGTAGGGGTGCTTCCATAATTTCTCATGCCCTTTCCTTGGGCATATCTCATGCCCATCCAACCTTCTCATACCCCGCCAAGAAAATATTCCATGTGGAAGCATGAGAATTAGTTTCAAGAGTCGCTTCAAGCAAAAGGACTCTTTGAAAAATAATTCTTCATGGTTTCACAAATGTTACGTAGTTTTTCTTTCTCTTTAGGACCACCAATAAAGGTTTTTGATCTGATGAGAATGCCATCCAATGGCTCTCATCTCATGCACCAATTTTAGATGGGGTGTGGAAGAAAAGTCAACACCTTATCAACTTGGACTTGGTCCAAGAGGTGCCAAGATAAGGGGCAGCAGCTAAGAGTCTTGTTCCATTTAAATTTCTTTTAAACACCGAAGTGTTTAATCTATAGAAGGACTCTTGGGTGCTTTCTTTCAGATCTGGGACTACATAATATAAGTTACGTAAAATAAAAATGGATAAGACAACAAAGATGGGGCAGCAACCAAAATAATGTGCCAAGAGTCTATGGCGCATAAAACACCTTCCCATGTGCAAGAGAGAGACTCTTTAGGGTGTGGGATTCTGGTATGTGAGGTGCAAACCCAAGTCAACAAGCCAAGGGTTAACCCAATTAAGGATCAAATCAGATTTGATTTGATCACTTTTATTCTATTTAAAATCACTTTTGTAATCATATTTTGATAATCAACAAAATTCTTATCTTTATTAGAAATTTAGTGTGTTTGATGTGTTCACTCACTTAATGTTTCCATTTGTATTTATCTATTTGATTGAAATTATGCTTTATTTATAAAATAAAGAAAAAAAATAAATATTTAATTAAGAAAAATAATTTTTTTACTATTTATTCTTAAAAATCGTGGGAGAAATCAAAATTAGAAAGAGAATTGATCTTTGAACATAATAAGAAATCATTGGTAGATATTTATATTTTGCTACAATCATTTGATCCTTTATGTGATTTTATTCATTTGATTTATTTTGAAAAATCATTATTGATCTTAAGAAGAGAAATCTTTCTTAAAATTATGAAGGAAAATCATTTTTGATCTTAAAAAAAAATTATCGATGAACATCCATGCTTTATTCTGATTGATTGATTTTGAAAAATAAATTTAAAAAAATACTCTTCTTAACTTTTTTGATATTGATATCAAGTAAAATATTTCAAGAAAACTATCATTTGTCTTTAAAGCCACACATTTAAAGAAGACTTTAGCTTTAATCAATTGGTATTAAACATTTTTACTATTTATCCTGTATTTGATTGATTTATCATTTGGCAAAAAAAAAAAATGTCTTTATCTCAAATCTGGTTCTGCATAACTATGATCTTGATATGATATTATTTGAGATAAATTCAAAAAAAAATATATCTTTTTTGAACCTAATTACTTGATATTTTTTTTTTAAAAAAAAAAAGATAATCTTTTTGAAGAATAATAAAAAGCTCTTTAAGATTTGCTTTAACTCATTTGTAGATATCAATTCAAATTGATTTATCATTCTAAATTCTCAAAATTATTTGATATAAAATGATTCATCTTTATCACTTTAAAACTAAAATAATTGATATCAAGCTAAATTTGCAAATTGATCTTTAAGCGGTATTGAACTATCAAGAAAATCATAATTTAATTTAAATTTTAATTCGATTGATATCAAAAAAAAAATCTTTCAAAGAAATAACTATTTAATTTGATTTTCAAAGTAATTGATATAAAATCAATTATTTTCATAATTGGTATCAAGAAGTTTCTTCCTAAAAGAATTTTCACTCTTGGTATCAATGGTATCATTCTTGCCTTGCATTTTATTACGTTATTTTTGATAAAAGAATTGAATATAATGTCTCAAACCTATTTTGTATTGATATACTCTTGATGTGATATCATTTGAGATAATTCAAAGAATTTTATACCTTTTATGAACTTAATTGAGTAATATTTTTTATAAAAAAATTATCTAAATTTAAATAAATTTTTTTTTTGATAGATGTACATGTCATACTTTTTTGATCTTCTTAATGTTTGTTCTTATTGTATACATTCTTTTGTAAACATTCTTTGAATTTAATGAAAAGTAAATTTTTTAAAAATTTAGTGTCTACTTGAGGGAATGCTATGTTTGATTGATATTTGGATTAATTAAATCTTAGTTCACTCAATTGATGCTTATACTTTTGAATTTTATTTAATTTTAAAATATCTTTGTTTGCAAAAGTAAGGGGGATAAAATATTTTATTTTATTCTTAAAAATAGGAGGAGAGATGCTTGTTTATTGAATATATTCTAGCTTTGATTGAAAATTTAAATTAATTTATGTTAAAAAAAAATTAATTTTGATCTTAAATCCTTAATCCATTACTTTTTGATTTTCTTAATTTAAACCTTCATGTGTTTTCAATGACTTACATGATTTGATTGTTTGGAGTTGAAATTGAATTTGAAGCATATTCCTACTCCAAGAAATGGGTTTTGAAACATATTCGAATATGATATTGAAATATTTGATATGCAATGCAAAATCCTTGTGAATTATTTATATTGAAGCATTTTTTACTCAAAGCAATGAATTTGAAAATATGACTATCATTTGCTTTGATACTATTTATTTCAACTTTCTCGATACATACTTGATACATACTTTTTTTAAACTTAATTGACTAAAATTTTTTAAGAAAAGAAGAGAATGAATTTCAAATTAAATATTATGCTTGATTTTATTATTCAAATCTTTGATAAGTTCTATTCCTCTTAAAGCTTAAAAGTAAATATTTAAAAATCTGATTAAAGAGTAATATTCATTTAAAAAGGATAGAGCCTTTGAATATTTGAATTCAAGCTAACTTCTAAAATTAAAAGACATATTTGGAATAAAAAGATAAATTCTTAAAGGAGAGATGATTTATTTGAATTGATTTTTTGAATTTGATACATCTCTCAATTTGATACATTTTTGAATCAAATATTGATTTCGATGATAAATCTTTGATCCTTCCTATAAGCTTTTTGATGTTGTCAAAAAGGAAGAGCGAAATATTAAGTATATGCTTAATGAATTAATTATTAAGATACTCATTAATTTGATGCTTGAAAACTTAATGCTTATTGATTTAAATTGAGACATTCTTTTAAATGAGCATATAAGATATGTGCAATAAACTAAAAGACTAATTGAGAACATTCATAAAGCATGCATTCATGTGTTTATTTTATTACTTCATGATTCATATTGGTAAATTAATTAAAATATGTTATACATTTTATTGTGAAATACTCAAAATTTTGTCATCATCAAAAAGAAAAAGATTATTGACCCTAGATTTAATTTTAATGAATAACAAAATCTTTGAGTTTATTTTGGTACTTGTTGGTGTAGAAAATGGCTGCTAACGGCGGAGCTCGCTGGAGTTGGAAGAGACGGCCACTACTAGGACCTGCAAGATGAAGTCTAGACTGGAGATGGGTGGCTTTGACAGGGCCCTCTAATGGTCAAGTCAGTTCTCTGGCCAACAAGAATAGAGTTCACAGGAATTTAGAGTAGAGAGGAGAGCTTAGTGCTTAGAAACGAAAACGTATCTAGAGGGTGGAGGGTCTCTTTTAAGGTGGAGCTTATAACAGAATAATAGTGACAGCCATAACAGAATATTAGTAGGCCATTCTGACCTTGCAAAGTTTGTTATGGAGATTCGACTGTTATTTGTCATGACTTATAGGCAATTGGATTTAATTTGATGGAGTTTGGATGAGAAGTTAGAGCTCTGTGCTTGGTAGCAAAATATTCATATTAGGGATGGAGAACTCGAAATTGGACTGACCAAACTTGAAGGTTGGCTTTTAAGTAGTTGATGATGGACTCATGATTGGATTCTGCTAGGACTGCCTTTAATAGCTTTCAGAAGCTTGGCCATCTTCAAGGTCGGTCGAGAGTAGATGTAAACATTTAGACCAGAAGTGAGGGAACAACAGGCTCTTTGATGAGGACTACGGCCTGACTTCTGCTTTTGGAAGTTCGGCCACCTCTTCTGGATGAATTCGGACCTATGTTAGTGGCAAAGTCCTCTTACTGACCCAAGTGCATTTAGCTGAGGTCCTTATGCTGATTCAAATCTGTCCGGTCGAAGTGTATAAAAGGCAATCGATAGCATTTGCCATCCATAGTGAAAAAATTCGATCAGATAGGAGTTCGAAAACTATTGAGATCGGGTGGTGCAGGAGACCCACTCAAGGTGACTATCGTTTAATCCAAACTGTAGGTTGAAATAGAGGAATTCGACCACCCTCAAAGTCGTCCAGTGACTGAATTAGGATGGTACTGTTCATGCTCGTCCAGTCGAACTTCATTACCCAGCCTTAGCTGGGTCTGTAATTATAAACTTGCCTTGGAGTTCAAGACCTATCATCACAATTCCCAGGTATGCCTCATCAATGTTGGATATCAAGCAGGACTTCGATGGAAGCTATTTTATCCTTAACACTTGTCTCCCTACTCCTAAGTATAAAGTTTGGATGAAGGGAGTATAAAACCCACGACTGTCGAAGTTCCTTCTGGCTTCTCGCTTTTGAGAGATGAAATAATTTTGGCCTTTTTCTAACTAGCATTGAAGTTTCCTGAACCTCTAGTGATTTGAAAAGATCAGAGTTCAAAATTCCCCCTAGGGCAAGGCTCGAGGTATGACTCCATTAACTCCCTGTCAGGTCGTCAGTCATCACCATGATGAGTGGGACATTGGCGAGCGGGGATGGGGTGGAAAGGATCTACAATCATAACCTCCTCTGATATTTTAACGCTTCTTCTCCACCTAACTTTCTATCCTCATTCGGGTCCTTTTTCCTATGCTCTTCCTCTCTTCTGGGCCTTCCATTCACTTCCCATCATGATTCCTCTATCCGTCGGCACCTCTCCCGTTTGACTTCCTTCCAGTCATTCTCCGAAGACTTCGATTAACCTAGGTTAGTTTCCTGACCTCACCTTTGCTATTTTTTTGCTTTTCTTTTGCTTTGCAGCCATTCAGTTTCCCCTGAAAAGTTTGGCACCCTTCTTGGATTTTTGAAAACATCAACAACACTTTTCTTTTAATATTTTGGTGATTGTTTGGAGTTTAGTTTGATCTGATGTCTTTTGCGGGGTCTTTGCAACCGAAGTTGAACACCTCCAAGGGCACTTCAGAGGGAGGAGCAGGTATCGTCGGGCTTAAAGTTGCCTTGGTTTTAGAGGAGGTCAATCAAAAGGAGGAAAAGGAGGTCAGCCTGGCAGAGGAGTTGGTGGTTGAATCCTTCAAGTCTTCAGGGGAGATGCGAGACATCAAAATTGCTTTCATCCAAGAGTCCTTCCTTAAGGGGTTTGAGGTCTGCCAAAAGAAGATCGTGGAAAAATTTCCTAAAATGGACCTCAACTTTTTGTTTGAAGGTTTTGAGGATGAAGCCGGGCCTCCAACTATTGGTGCTAAACTTCCCCCTTCCAAACCTGCTGCAGCGCTTGCTGACGAACCACCCCCAGTCAGGGCTACATCCACTTGGTTTGCTGTCCCTCCCTAGAGATTAGGGATCTCTATTAGTTGTACATTTTTTCTTTTCTTCTATCTTCATGTACTTAGAAAATATTTTGATTAATGAAAGTGGATTTCTTCCATCATACCTTTATTATGATATATACATATTTTTTATACAAACACAGCCCCTAGTTGAAGCTGATCCTCCATCTTAGGGTATCCCCCTAAAGGCTCAAATTAAGGATTTAAAGAGAGAAGTTTGCTAAGTCAAGAAAAAATTGGAGAAGACAAAGGATGAACTTCAAAACTCCAAGAAGAATTATGCTGGGGCTACTGTCGAAATCAACCGCCTTTGCCAGTCATCCAAATAATTCTTTAGAGATTATACCACCAAGAAAAATCATATGAAGGAAGAACTTGAAGAAATAAAGAAGCATGCCAGCGAGAAGTCCTGGACCTTGACGGCTAAAATCAGCTCTCTCAAAGTTGAGCTCAAAGTGTCTGAGGAAAAGGTTCGGCTACTGCAAGGTAGTTTGGTCGGGTCTACCGATCGTAAACAATATGGTTGGGACTAGTCGAAGAAATTCTCCAACCTTCAAAGGCAGCTGCATGAGGCTGAAGAGCAATACAACAGTTATAGGTTTTGTTGGAGTGAAATAATCACCAAGCTCGAACGTAGGCTTCGGGCTTACGACAGCGAGGTCATCCGACTTCAGAAGCAGATAGCCGATGGAGCCTAGGCCACTTCAAGTAGAGACGTGGATGAAGTTCTCTCTCTTAGGTGCACCCTTGGGGATCTAACTATAACCTTTCAAAATATCGAGAAGGAACTTTGCGAGCTCAAAATTCAAATGGCATACTAGGTGGGTCTTATAAAAGACGCCGAGGTTGAATTAGCCATTTTGAGAAAAAGATTGAGAGAGATTGAAGAACATCTCCGAAAGTCTCAAAAATTATTTGGTGAAAGCTTGATGTGAGGAAGGAGCTTGAAGAAAAGATTGTTGATCTGAAGCACTCCCTTATATTAGCTGGAGTTGGCAGTCCAAAATCCGATACGGAATAGGACTTCAGCTTTTTTTCTTTTTCTTTTTTTTGTAATTGATTACTGGGACCTCCATTTGTAATGAATTCCATTTTAATGAAGCAACATTCCTTTCATTCTCTCTTCACCATCGTCCTGATTGAGTATTGATATACTCCTTTTCTTGCATTGTCTTTGACATTCTGGTGGCCTTGGAATGACGATACCGATCTATCATTTCGTAGGTCTGCCCTCCTTGCTTATGATCGAGGGCTCCTGGGTCTAGTATAGGAACTTAATCTTTTCCCCCTCCAGAGAGTAGGGGCCTTCATGTTCCCTATAGGATTTTTGATTCAACATCAGGACGAGGTCCTTTCATTGTTTCTAATCATCTGGTCCACCCTCGCTCGGAAGAAATTAGCCCCCTATCCTAGGTTACCGAAGGTTTGAACCCTCATTAGGATGAGGTTGACCTCCTATCTTAAATAACTGAAGGCCTTCACTCACATTAGGATGAGGTCCTTCTCTTGTTCCTAACGTAGTTAGCATTTATCCTTGTTAGGATGAGATCCTCCTTCTCTTCCTAACAAGATCACTGAGGCATAAATGGGCCATTGAGAGGGTCTCTTTCTATTACCTCCTATCTTAGATAATCAAAAGCCTTCACCCACATTAGGATGAGGTCCTTCTCTTTTTCCTAACGTGGTTAGCATTTATCCTTGTTAGGATGAGATCCTCCTCCTATTCTTAACAAGATCACTGGAGCACAAATGGACCGTTTAGGGAACCTCTCCCCATTACCTCCTGTCTTAGATAATCGGAGGTCTTCACCCATGTTAGGATGAGGTCCTTCTTCTATTTCTAATGTGGTTAGCATTTATCTTTGTTAGGATGAGATCCTCCTCTTGTTTCTAACAAGATCAGTAGGGCATAAATGGGCCATTGAAAGGGTCTCTCCCCATTATCTCCTATCTTAGATAATCAGAGGCCTTCATCAATGTTAGGACGAGGTCCTCCTTCAATTTCTAACGTAGTTAGCATTTATCCTTATTAGAATGAGCTCCTCCTCCTATTCCTAATAAGATTACTAGGGCATAAATGGACCGTTAAGAGGACCACTTTCCACTACCTCCCATCTTAGATAACTGGAGGCCTTCACCCACGTTAGGACGAAGTCCTTCTCCTATTCCTAACATGGTTAGTATTTATCCTTATTAGAAAAAGATCCTCCTCTTGTTCCTATAAGATCTTCGAGGCACAAATGGGCCATTGAGAGAGCCTCTTTCCATTACCTCCTATCTTAGATAACCAGAGGCCTTCACCCATATTAGGATGTGATCCTCCTCCTATTTCTAACATGGTTAGCATTTATCCTTGTTAGGATGAGATCGTCTTCCTATTCCTAATAAGGTCACTAGGGCACAAATGGGCTGTTGAGAGGGTCTCTCTCCATTACCTTCTATCATAGATAATCGGAGGCCTTCATCCATATTAGGATGAGGTCCTCCTCTTGTTTCTAACATCGTTAGCATTTATCCTTGTTAAGATGAGGTCCTCCTCCTATTTCTAACAAGATCACTAGGGCATAAACGGGCTGTTAAGAGGGTCTCTCCCCATTATCTTCTATCTTAAATAATTGGAGGCCTTCTATTTTGTTTAGTGATAAAGTTTAGAAGGTTATTTTCTATCATCATAGCTTTGTACCAAGAATGAAGATGTTAAAGTAATAAAAATTTATTGATATGAAATCATTGATAGAATATTTACAAATTTTTCGAGTTCCATAGTCTTGGAAGTGTAGTTCCTCCTAGCTCCTTTAGGTAATATGTTCCAGATTGAACAATTTCTCCAACATCATAAGAGCCTTTACAATTTGGTGCAACCTTGCCCTGATTATGCAGTTGAGAGACATCTGCTTGTTGTTGCACCGAATTGCTGACCTTGAATATTTTGCACCGAACTTTGGAGTTGTAATATCGGGCCATCTTCTGTTTGTAGGCCACCATCTGAATTTGAGCTCTTTCTCTTTTCTCTTCTAGTAGATCAAGATTCACCTGAAAATCTTGTGAATTTCTCTGCTCATTTTAGCCTTCCGCCCGTGCTGAGGGGAGTCCAAGTTCAACTGGGAAAACTGCCTCAATTCTAAAAGCCAAAGCAAAAGGTATTTCCTCAGTTGAAAACCTTTGGATGGTTCTATAAGCCAGAGTACATAATAGAGTTCGTCCATCCATGCTCCTTTCGCCCATTTGAGCCTTATTTTTATCCCCTGAAGCAAAGTCTTGTTGGTTACCTCAGCTTCATCATTTGCTTGGAGGTGAGCTACAGAAGTAAAATGGTGTGAGATGTTCAAATCTTCATAGAATTCGATAAATTTTGCTTCTACAAACTAATGCCTATTATTAGTAATTAGAGTCTGAGGCAGGCCGAATCTATAGACTATCGACTTTTAGATGAAGTTCTGTACTTTACCTTTAGTTATCTTCGCTAGAGGTTTGGTTTTGACCCATTTGGTAAAGTAGTCTACTGCCACCAAGAGAAAAAGCCTGAGTATATCCATTCCCTACTGAGAAAACTGTGAGCTTAGGAATGGTGCTCTTAAGCCTTGAAAGTAGGTGAAAAGAGAGTAATGAGCGAATGGAATCAATCATTGAAAAGCTTTAGAAAATGCTTCAAAAAAGCTGGCTTGGATCCTGTCAGAAGATCCAGCTCGAGCTACAGAAGAGCCAGCTTAAGCTAAAGATGAGCCAGCCCAAATTCTAAGAGAGCTGGCTCGAGCAGAAGTCCAAAAAGCATATTGTGAGGATTGTGGTGCTCCCAAGCCTTGGGAGGCCATGGGAGGAGTCAGGATGTTGGCTCTAGGGATTCTAGGGGCTTGGTTGGTGCTTCGGAGATCTGAAATTCAAGGTGAAGTAAGAAACCAAAGCTAGAGAATCAAGACTACAGAAAGAAGATTTTCTATAGGTTAGCCAGCTCAATTCAAAACTAGGTCGACTAAGTCTCAGTACACAGGCAAAATAGAAAACTACGTATTCGAGATTGTTGGCATGACACAAAACATGAAATTTAGTCGGCTCAGTGTGCCGGCAGAGTTACATGAGGGTCTATTTTGGACTAGGGTCTAGGTTGATCCTAAGGATCTTAAGGCCTGGTTTGAGGGATCTTAAGGAGGCTAATTCATGTATGGGTTAGGTCTAGATCCAGAGGATGAGAGCATGGGAGATATGGGTGTACATGGGCTCGGTGAGTGGTTTCATGTATTGGGTTAGTCGAAAAGTTTTTTGGTCGGGTCTAATGGCTATGTATAAATACATAGGTTGTATTAGGGTTTCATAATAATATGGAATACAGACCTTTTTCTCCCTTAATTCTCTCTTCTTCTCTTCTCTCTAGTGTAGTTGCCCTAGATTATTGAAGAAGCCCTAGAGAGAGGGGGCGCCTCCCTCAAGCCTAAGGAGGGAGGTGCCCCAGCATAGATCTAGATGTTGGATCTATGGTTTGCTGTACAAAGAGAACATCATAGGTTCCTTCAGATCCATGCTAAAGATCAGGGACTTTCGCAACATGATATCGAAACTTGTGATATCAAGGATGATTGACATTCGAGTGATATCATGGATCTACAATTTGAAATCAGAGTAAGATGATGCTTGAAACATTATGGACGGCAATATGGTGTCAGAGCTAGGTTTCAGAGCCTGATGGTGTGTGAAAGAGCTAGGTTTCAGAGCCTGATGGTGCATGGAAGGGAAGAAGAAGTCGTACAAGGTAAAATCAAAAATATGCACAAGAATTCTGTGATATGTCTCAAATCTACCTTGTTATTGCTGTGGTTTGGCCAACTGAGAGTAGCGAGTTGAAGGTGAAGGTTGAGAGGATTAATGAAAAAGGATTTTTTTGGGGTGGAAGGGTTGGGAGCATGATTTGCTGATCAGTCTTGGTGGAAAGGCCGAGATGTATGACAGTTATGTGACAAGCAGAGAGTGTTGGAGTGCTGCAGTAGCACTTTTCTGGAGATGCAGGACTGAGAGAGGCTCGATGATGCAGCAGCCGAGAGAGGTATCTCAGCAGAGAGCATCAAGGTTCTCTAGAAAGATGGGCAGTGTAGGGCTATTGAAGAGAGGTTTTTCAAGAGATAATGGTCAAAGAAAGGGTGAAGAAGTGACTATACGTCCTTCGGTATTAGGAAGATGGAAAAGTAATCGAAGATGTATTCAGTGATTTGATCAGAGCATGGATTTGCAGAACCTTAGAAGTGATGGAGATGGATGATCCATGGAGATCCAGCAGATCAGGGGTGGATGGCTGTAGAGCAGCGTAGAGATGAGTCAGGCAGCGCTGGAGTGTTGCAGTAGCAATTTCCTAAAGGCATGGGATTGAGAGAGGCTCGGTGGTGCAGTAGCCGAGAAGTGTATCTCAGCAGAGAGTGTCAGTGGTATCTTAAGGAGATCGGGTGTAGGTCTCAGGGAGAGCCAGGGATCTCAGGGAGCGCTAGAGGCATCTAGCAGTTGGGAGTATCATGGATCAGATTTTTTCTACAGAAACATTAGGAAAAGTTACAGTTCAGATGGAGGATGGTTCTCTGGGTGCAACTGAAGCGATGGCTAGTGTAGGGACAAAAGAGAAGGACTAGGATGGAATTTTTTATGATTCAGTCATTGGATTCAGAAGAGTTGGATGAGCTCTTGGGTTTCGAAGGTGCCCACGGATTGCGAAGGTATCCAAGATGGCTTTGAAGAGGGCTACAGAATGTGGAGGATTTGAAGGGACAGCGACGGTGTTCGAGGAGCAGTGGTAGGCTCAGTAGTACAGCATTGAGTGGTTGGCCTCGAGAGACTCGGGCAAAGAGTCGACTTCTGCGGCATCAGGTGGACTTTGGATATAGGTAGAGCACCGTAGTGGTGGCTTCACAAGTGGAGAAAAAAATTGGCATGAGTTTAGAGCATCGATGATGCACAGTTTTAGGTGGAGCAGCGTGTGCAGGTGGACAGGCATAGCTTTGAGGAGATCGTGTCAGGTGGTACAACATGTGCTGGTGCAGAAATGCTATAGGTTCTTCAGGAAAGTTCAAAAAAAGTGATGTAGCTGCTAAGCAGAAGGGATCCTACAATTTCAGGATGGTGCAGAGGTGCAAGCCAAGGTCTTCAGTGGTGGAGGCGGTCATCCCAAAGGCCTCAAGGATGCATAGAAGCTGAAGAGGATTGATGGAGGTGATGTTTGTATAGATGTTGTCGAGTATGCAGGGACAGCGAGATCATGCAGAAGGTCATTGTTGAGGGATTTGCCAAGGCTTGGAAGCACCAAGATGGAGATTGTGAGGATATGTGGTGCTCCCAAGCCTTGAAAGGCTATGGAAGGAGTCAGGATGTTGGCTCCAAAGATTTCAGGGGCTTGGTTGGTGCTTTGAAGATCTAAAATTCAAGGTGAAGCAAGGAATCAAAGCCGAAGAATCAAGACTGCAGAAAGAAGATTTTTTGCAGATTAGCCGGCTCAGTTCAAGACTAGATTGGCTAGGTTTCAGAGAAAAATTCAGATAGAAAGCAGCATTTTTGGGCTGTTGGCATGGTATATAACTGGGTTGGCTCAGTCTGGGACTGAGCCAACCCAGTCGTAGGTTAGCCGACTCAGTCTGAAATTGGGCTGGCTCAGTTTTTATGGGTTATTATTTTGTGTTCGTGAATTATTTGGATTTGGGGAGTTTTTTCTATGAGCTTGAACTTGATCCTTTGTAAAGTATATATACTAGAAATAGGTCAAGATTATAAGTGTGCTGAAATATATTGAATAAAAGCTCTTTTCTTCCAAAAATATCTTCTTCTTTTCTTCTCTATTTCTTGAATTATTTGATCATGCTTTCGCATTAATCTCTGAGAAGTACTTTCTTGTTGCTTGGCTAATCACCGATGGCCATGCCGATCCGTGTGGGAAGAGCATGCATTTTCGACACATATTTGGTTGATATGCTGGAAGAGCTTATTCAATTCATGCCAGAGTCAGTTCGAGTAGAAGCCGAGCTAGCTCGAATCCTGAGAAAGCCGACCCGAGCAGCAGAACAAAGAGTGGTGATTCAAGCTCTCGTAGGAGACATCACCATCGAGTCGACCTGACTGTTGATCGAGCTAGATCAAGCAGTGAACATAATAGAATGTAGTTTCTGCTCTGGCCTGAACTTAAGTTTAATCCTAGGAACTTATGGCCTTGGTTTGTAAGGTCCTAAGGAGGCTAACCTATAGATTGGACTGGGATTTGTCCAATGGGTGTGTGCATGGGAGACATGGGTGTACATAGACTCGGAGAGTGCATCACATCAGGTTAGCAAGGAGAGTGTTTTAGGTTGGATCTTATTTGACCAGATATATATACTCTGTATTGAGTTTTGTAAACAAAACATGAAATCAATACAAGCCTTTTCTCCCTGAAATCTTTCTTTCTCTCTCGTTCTCTTTCTTTTCTCCATGCTCTAGGATTTTCTAGGATTTTAATAGAATGGCCATCCCTTTTCTTAGATTCTTGTTGCTATTTTTGCAAGCATCGAGTAGCAAGAATTATTCTCAATAGATTAATATCAGAGCAGCCATCTAGAATAATAATTGGTATCGAAGCCCTGATGTTAGATCTGGTAGAGAAAAGGTCAAAGTTTCACCTGGTGTTGTGATAAGATGCTGAACAGATTCTTTTGAATACTATTTATTCTCTTTTGTATTTCGTTATTGAAATCTGGTTGGGATGGCATTGAGTACCATCAAGATGGACTTTGAAAAGTTCGATGGCAAGGATAACTTTAGCCTTTGGAAGCAAAGGATGAAGGATCTACTGGTGCAAAATAGGATCTATGAAGGTCTTGACTCGCGAAAGATCGAAAAAGATTTTAGTTGAAGAATGGAAGGAACTTAAAGAGATAGCTTTCAGTATGATTCGTATGTGCCTCACTGATGAGATTTTATCAGAGATTAACATGAAAACCACATCGAAGGGGCTTTGGCAGAAATTGGAGAACATGTATATGGGCAAGAACATGACAAACAAGCTGTGGTTGAAAAAGCAGTTGCATAGTTTGCAGATGCCCAAAGGAGGAGACCTAGTTTCCTACATTCAGAAGTTCAATCAAGTTTGCTTGGATGTTATTAGCCTTGATGCAAAGATTGATGAGGAGGATAGGCTCTCCTGTTGTTGTGTTCGTTGCCAGCAGCATATGATAGTCTCATTACTACTTTGGTATATGGAAAGGAGACATTAAACTTTAAGAAAGTGGTTGGAGTTCTCAGGTCCAACGAGCAACGAGAGAGGCTAGTTAGAGAAAATCCTAATTTTGAGGTGCTTTCTATGAATGAGAGGTTAGGAAGGCCTAAGAAGAGGACTCGAGACAAATCTAAGGATAGATCAAAGTTTTGAGGAAATCAGAAGACTTAGAAATGCTATAAGGTGTCATCAACCTAGTCATATTAGAAGAAATTATCCATTTTTGAAGAATAAAAAGGAGAAGGGTGCTTCTAAGGATGGATCAACCAGCGGGAGTGGTGCTCTATTATCTAAAAATAGTGGAGAAGATATACTGGTAGTATCAAATAAAGTAACAGAGTTGGACAACCATTGAATACTGGACTCAGCATGTTTCCATCATGACACTGCACATCGAGAGTGGTTCTCATTTTATGAAAGATCCAATGGAGAAAGTGTAAGTCTTGGAGATGATCACCCATGTAAAGTTGCTGGTATTGATACAGTAAGAGTGAGGATGTATGATGGAGTCATACGGACACTCATCAATATAAAGTATGTGCCAGAAATAAAGAAGAACCTGATATCCCTAGGTTACTTGGAAGGATAGGGATATGCTTTTAGTTGTCATCCAGGCAGCAGGTGTTTGAGAATTTTCAAGGATGCATTTGTTGTGATGAAAGGAAGAAGACTAAGCAACAACTTATACAGGATGGAGGGCTCAGTGGTTACAGATAGTGTGGAGATGTCTATAGCAGCATAAGAGAAGCAGCTAGCCTACAAACTGTGGCACTATGGTATGGGTCACTTGAGTGCCAGGAGGCTCACAGAGTTGAGTAGGAGAGGTCTGATTCCAATAGTCAAAAAGAAAGGAGATGACCTATGTGAGTCCTATATCTATGGCAAATAGTACAAAGTTATATTTGCCAGTAGTACCAAGCAGAGTAAAGTTGTTTTGGAGCTTGTTCACTTAGACGTATGGAGATCGGCACTTGTTACATCTCGAGGTGGAGCGAGATATTTTATCATCTTTATAGATGATTTCTCTAGGAAGGTATGAGTCTATCTGATGAGGAAAAAAATAGATATTTTTGCCCAATTTAAAATTTGGAGAGTTGAGGTGGAGAAGCAGACATGGTAGCCAGTGAAGTATTTGAGGTCTGATAATGGAGGAAAATATGTTAGCCTAGCATTCAAAAGATACTGTGAGGAAAATGAAATAAAATGCCATTACATAGTGAAGATGACCCCTCAGCAGAATGGTGTCGTGAAGAAAATAAATTAGACACTGATAAAGAAGGCAAGAAGCTAGAGACTACAGGCATCACTGTCCAAATCATTTTGGCGTGATGCTCTTATTTATGCATGTTTTCTTGTTAACAGATCTCCTCATAGAAAATTGAATGGAGGACTTTCAGAGGCCATTTGGAGTGGGAAGAAGGTGGAGCTTGGCTACCTAAAGGTGTTCGGCTATCCTGCATATTCTTTGATAGAAGAAGTCGACAGAAGTAAGTTAGATCCAAAGTCACAGAAGATGATATTTATCGGATTTTCATGAGGTGTGAAGGGTTCCTTGCTATGGGATTCACATTCTCAGAGGTGTGTCATCAATCAAAATATGATATTTGATGAAAAGAGCATCGTCTTGAAGTCACAAAGTATAGATGGAGTTGTGAAGACAACACATGATAGTATGGAAAAGCTCTCAGATATAGGTGATTTGCCCTCAACATCAACCTCGAGTCGTGTTTAGTTTGATGTGGAGTTAGGCAGGCATGGTGATACACCTATGGAAGACTAGCATGGAGAGCGATCTATCTTAGAAGAAGTGCAGAGGTAGCCACAGGCAGCAGACTTGCAGGATACTACAAGAGGAGTGGCACTACACAAGCCAAAGTACACTGTTCGTAAATCGGCGTGATATGACATTGATGAGACTATTTTGTTGAAACAATCAGTACTGTTCTGATACCAATTATAAGAAACCATGATATCGCTCGAATGCCAATCCTTCTGACATCACAAGTCTATACCATGTTGCAGAAGCTCTTGATCTTTAGCATGGACTTGAAGGGATCTTTGACATTTTCTAAGGCAGCATACCATAGATCATCACCTAGATCAATGTTGGGGGCCTCCCTCCTTGGGTTTGAGAGAGGCACCCCCTCTCTCTAGAGCTTTTTCAAGGAGCTAGGGTAACAATACTATAGAGAAGAGAGAAGAGAGATTGAGAAAGAAAAGATCTATATTGACTGCTCTCTTGAAAAACCTAATACAACCTATGTATTTATACATAGCCATTAGGTTAGACCAAAAACTCTCCTGGCTAACCCAATCCATGAAAGCACTCACTGAGCCCATGTACACCCATGTCTTTCATGCTCTCATCCCCTGGATCTAAACCCTACCCATACATGAGTTAGCCTCCTTAAGACCTCTCAAACCAGGCCTTAAGACTCATTGGATAAGTCCCTATCCTAGTCCCAAACAGACCCTCACGTAGCTCTACCCGCGCACTAAGCCGGCTTAGTCTCAGCACTGAGCCCACTAACCTGAGACTAGGTCGGCTCAATTTCAAACTGAGCCAACCTAGTTGCATGCCATTCTATAGTCCTGAACATGCTCTTCTCTATTTGGCCTGTGCACTGAGACTTAGCTGACCCAGTTTGAGACTGAGCTGACTATCCTATAGAAGAGTCCTTTTCTGTAGTCTTCATGCTCCAATTTTGGTTCCTTTCTCTATCTTGTGTCATAGATCTCCGAAGCACCAACTAAGCCCCTCAAGGTCCTCAATACTTGGATTTTAAGCCTGTGGAGTGCTAAAAACCACATCCATCCTAGGATAACTACTGTCCTAGCCCTAGGACCACTCCTATCCTAGTCTCTCAGAGTCAACTCCCTGACTCCTCTCGTGGCCTCCCAAGGCTTAGGAGCACCATAAATCCTCACATATTTTCTATGCTCTCATCATTGCCAATGAAGATTCAGAGAGATTTGAGGAGGCCATGGAGAGTTTAGATTGGAAGTCATGGATGTAGGCCATGATGGAGGAGATGGAGTTTCTTAAGAAAAAATGGATATGGCAGCTGGTAGATCTACCAGATGATGCTCGATCCTTTGGCTCCAAATGGATTTTCACTAGAAAAAAGGCATCTTCAGAGCAAGGTGGAGTGAGGTAGAAGGTTAGGCTAGTAGCCAAAGAATACTCATAAAGAGAAGGGATTGATTACTCAGAAGTCTTCTCTCTGGTTGTCACACATACGTTTATCAGGATGATGTTGAGCATAGTTGTTGCTCATGATTTGGAACTGGAGCAAATGGATGTTAAGACAGCATTCCTCCATGAAAATTTGGAGGAGAACATATACATGGAGCTACCATAGGGCTTCAGGAAGCCTGGATTAGAGAGAGAAATCTGTTTACTGAAAAAATTACTGTACGGATTGAAGCAATCTCCTAGATAGTGGTACAAGAGATTTGACACTTATATGAGAAATATTGGACTTTCCAAGCACGATCATGACCTGTGTGTATATGTGAGGTCTCTAAAAGATGAATTTTGGTTATACTTACTCTTGTATGTAGATGACATGCTGATAGCATGCAAGAGTAAGAAAGTTGTACAGGAGTAAAAAGGAGCTTTGTCTCGGAAGTTTGAAATGAAGAACTTAGGGCCTACAAAGAAGATCCTTGGTATGGAAATCATCAGAGATAGAAATAAGAGGCTGCTATATCTATCTCAGGAAGGATATATCAAGAAGATCTTAGAGAGGTTTAGTATGAAGGAGGCCAAACCAGCTGAGCTGCCACTAGTCGGGCATGTCAGACTTGTTGAAAATTATGTCCCAAAGTCAATCATCAATCTATTGATGGTTAAGTTATTTTATAATTATAATTAATTTATTAATTAATAAAAATATTTTGATATCTTTTTCATCATAAGTTTATATCTTCTAATGAACTTCATTATTATGATGAAGTCCTTAGGACTGTTTAGTTTTAATAAAGAGAGGATTTATCGATTAGTCCTTAAATTTGTTCACAACCAAATGATAGGCTGTTAATTAGGACAACAGTATCTATCGAGCATAGGTCGCTATATGCCATATAGGTTGGTTGTCCTCTTAACCAAGGAGTGTGAAGATACTGGTATGGCATACAGGTGAGCTGTATGGGTACATCGTTATTGAACGTGATCAACTCAAGAGCATTCTGCTATCGAGAATGTCTCTGATGAGATATAGGTATAAGTATCCCTTAGACCTGAGATCACCTCAGTGACTTGCAAGCAACTCACTGTGCTTTGGTACTAGACTAACTGAATTTCTAATTTAGCAATGAAAGGCTTCTGGGCACAGTCAAGTACTTGCAAAGTTGGAGTATGATCAAGATGGAATTGATCACTCCAAGAGTTGGAGAAGAATGTATCACTGTATTTTAATATAGCAAAACCTTGGCCAGGATAATCCATCAAATGGATTTGATATTTTGAAATACAATGTGGACAAACTGATCAAAATTGATAGTTGAACTCTGAGGTGTCCTACGAGCATTATGGTCAAGGGGATGAATTATATGGAAACTATATCTACATGGATTCTAAGGATGGTGTTCTACACCTTCGACCTATTCGACCATCGGGTATCATTGCTAGATGATCACTTTGATTGGTATAAAAATTTATTTCTATGCTACTGACTTAGGTTCGAACCTATGAGGTCACAAATATTAGAACTTACAATCTGATCGGATGGTTGATCAACGATTAAGAATCGTTCTAAGGTTAAACAATCAATACGATTGGTGTTTAACCTAGTGCAAGTATTGCAGGAGGATCGATTAGCAATTAGATTGCTAATTGGCTTAGTTTGATTAATCCAATAGGCTGAGATTAAGTCTAATTAAATATAATTTAATTAGATTTGGTTTGGGCTTGATTGGATCAAGTCCAATTGGATAAGTCAAGTGCAAGGAAGAACTAGTCCTAGTCTAACTAGGATTCGGATTAACCCAATTTTCTAATTTGATTAGAAAATAAATTAGAATTAAATCTAATTTAATTAAGTCCTTAAATGGGTTAGGGTCTTATTTAATTGGGTTGGTTTAATCTTGATTTTATTTGGTTAAAAGATCTTGTTTGACCAAGTCAAAATAGGAGTCCTAGTGTGACTAGGACTCCCTATCACTTGCGCCACTTAATCCTCATGCCTCATGCCCTTTTTGTTTTGTTTCTTATATGAAAATTCTCCACTCCCATGGCTTCTCATGCCCTCTTTCTCTCTTCCTTTTCTCATAAGGCAATTTGTTGGAAGACCAAGTCAAAAGAGGAGTTACTTTTGCTTAGGATTCTATGAGATAGAATCCTTGTTGACCAAAACACCTTCCCTTGAGTGCCGCCCCCTCTTTTAATTAATTCTTCTCTAATTATACAAAAATAATCTTCTTTTTTGTATGCCCTCCCTTGCTGGTCCACACCAATAATTGTGGAGGAGGCACCTAAGAGTTGGGCGCCCCAACAACTTTCTATGTTTGGATATTCCTAGTCTATGATTTTGATCTAACTTGGACTCTTTTTTTTCTCCATTTATTGGATGAATTTTGTTCCAATTTTTTTGTGAAATATAGAGCTTTAGGAGAGGTTTGGGGTGTGCAAAAATTAGAGGAAGAGGGTCCTTGCGTGGGGGTTCCATAGGCACCAAACTATGTGTCTAGGTGAGAGAAAAGAGAAGAAGAAGAGGGTCTTCTTCTAGGATTGTTTTATTTTCAATCTCTCCTCCCTTTTTTCTGAGTTTTTTCTAAGAGAGTCTCAGATCAGTAAACTCTCATCTTTCTTCTCATATTTTGGAGAGTCCAAATTTTGAAGAAGGGAGCATCAGATCGACCATCGAAAAAGGATCAGCATAGTACTAACATGCTGTGTCGATTTCCTGCATCAGACTTCAGATCTGAGATCGTAGGCTCGTGTGGATGACTTCTAGAGGATGGATGCATGTGCAGCTCGTGACTTCATCCTCAAGTCTGGATCAGTAAGTTAGAACATCTAACTTGCTCAGGTAATAGATCTGATCTATTAACTTCATACCTGCATTTGATGTAATGTAGATCTAGGTTGATTTGATCAACTTTTTACTTTCTTATTTAATTTTAATTTTTAATTTAATATCATATCTTGATTATGTAATAGATTTAAGATCTAGGTATATAAATATTTATTTAAATAAATATTTAATTTATTTAAGTCTTCCGCTGTAAGATCTTGAAAAAGTTTTCAAGATCTACCTGTAAAATCCTAGATCTGGTTCCTTCAATTGGTATCAGAGTCAGGTTATTATTATATAATTTTTATGCATGTTTAGATTATTTTTTAGATTAAATCTAATTTATAATCTAATTATTAATTTTAAAATTAAAAAAAAAATTAGATCTCACGAACTGCCATAAGATTGTCCTGCTGTAAGATTTATCCTTTACAGTGAAAAGATTGTCCTAGTTCATGATGATCTGACTCTAATCATAAATTTATTAGATTTTATCTAATTTTATTTATAATTTAATAGATTTAAAATAGTTTTAAATCTAAAAATAAAATATTTTAGATTGCATGGACTGCCATAAGGTTGTCCTGCTGTAAGGTTTATCCCTTACAGTGAATAGGTTATCCTAGTAGGTGCTGATCTAAAATATTGATCATAAAATTTTAAATTTGATCTAAAAAATTTTATGATCTGATTAAAAATATTTTATTCTATTTTTAATTTTCATAAATATATTATATTTAATCTAGAAAGATTTATGATTGATTATTATTAAAACTATTTCAATTATATGAACCTATTTAGATTAGATCTAAAGTAGATTCATGTTTATGTTACTTGCATATTGATTATAAATCAAACATGCAACTTGGTTGATAGAACCATGTTGTAAAAATATTTTATAAATATGAAAACTATTTTCAAAAAGTCAAACCCCAACCCATAGTCCAAAACTTAATTAAGAATTAAGAAGTTTGATTAGGTTCTAGGATTGTAAATTAAAGATCCTATGACACGAATCATAATACATTGGGTTAATGGTTCAGTGAAAATTAGGTCCATTAATTAGTTTAGACCTAGGGTTAGATTAAAAAATTGACTTAATTAGAGAATTGACTAAATTTAATCAATTGTTGTCTTAGATTAGGCCAAGGATTCTCTAGATCAATTGCAATAGTTGTAGTTGGTCAAGTCCATGTCTTTAACAAGACCCAAGATGGGCTTGATTCTTGACTACGCAGTCTAGCATGAACTGTTAGGTTGATCTAATTAAAAATAATTAAACTAATTAATGTCTAAGATAAATTAGACCCATGGTTTTTAATTGGTAGCTCGCTTATATGGCCATTTTTGATGGTGTCTATGAAGGAACCAGATCTAAAGTTTCACATGTAGATCTTGAAACTTTTTCAAGCGAAAGACTTAAATAAATCTAAAATTTATTTAAATAACCATGTAACACCTAGATCTCAGATCTATTATATGATTAAGACATGATATTAAATCAAAAATTAAAATTAAATAAAAAAAAAATTGATCAAATCAACCTAGATCTACACTACATCAAATGCAAGTATGAAGTTTATAGATTAGATCTATTATCTAAGCAAGTTTAGACATTCTAACTTACTGATCTGGGCTTGAGGATGAAGTCATGAGCTGCACATGCATTCAATCTCTAAGAGTCATCCACACGAGCCTACGATCTCTGATCTGAAGTCCGATGCAGGAAATCAGCGCAGCATGCTAGTACTATGCTAATCCTTCTTCGATGATCGATCTAATGCTTTCTTTCTTAAAATTTGAACTCTTCAAAATATGAGAAGAAAGATAAGAGTTTTCTGATCTAAGACTCTCTTAAAAAAACTCAAAAGAAAGGAAGAGAGATTGAAAATAAAACAGTCTTAGAAGAAGACCCTCTTCTTCTTCTCTTTATTCTCACTTAGACACCTAGTTTGGTGCCTATGGAACCCCCACGCCCAAGGACCCTCTTCCTTTGATTTTTGCATACTCCAAACCTCTTCTAAAGCTCTATATTTTACAAAAAAATTAAAATAAAATTCATCCAATAAATAGGAAAAAAGAAGAGTCCAAGTTAGGTCAAATTTCTAGACTAGGAATATCCAAACATGGGAAGTTGTTGTGGCGCCCAACTCTTGGGCACCTCCTTCATAATTTTTTTCATGGACCAGCAAGTGAGGGTGTACAAAAAAAAAGATTATTTTTATAGAATAATAGAAGAATTAATTAAAAGAGGGGGTGGCACTCAAGGGAAGATGTTTTGGTCAATAAGAATTTTATCTCATAGAATCCTAAGCAAAACCAATTTCTCCTTTGACTTGGTCTTTCACCTAACTTCCAAATATGACTTGGAGGGAGATAGAGGATGTGGAAATTAGGAGAAAAGAGATTTTTCATAAAAAAATACCTAAAAAATAGGTATGGAGGGTGTTGGGACAAAGGTGGTGCAAGGAGATAGGGAGTCCTAGTCACACTAGGACTCCTATTTTGACTTAGTCAAATAAGATCTTTTAACCAAATAAAATCAAGATTAAACCAATTCAATTAAATAAGACTCTAACCTATTTAAGAAATTAATTAAATTTAATTAAATTTAATTTAATTCTTATTTATTTTCTAATCAATTTAGAAAATTGGGTTAATTCGAGTCTTAGTTAAACTAGGACTAGTTCTTCCTTGCACTTGACATATCCAATAAATTAATTGAACTTGATCCAATCAAGCTCAAATTAAATCTAATTAAATTATATTTAATTAAACTTAATCTCAGCCTATTGGCTTAATCTAATTAAGTCAATTAGCAATCCAATTGCTAATCGATCCTCCTGTAACACTTGCACTAGGTTAAACACCAATCGTATTGATTGTTTAACCCTAGAACGATTCTTAATTGTTGATCAACCATCCGATCAAATTGTAAGCTCTAACATATGTGACCTTATAGGTCCAAACCTAAGCTGATAGCATAGGAATAAATTTTTATACCAGTCAAAGTGACCATCTAGCAATGATATCCGACGGCTAGAGAGGTCGAAGGTGTAGAACACCATCCTTAGAACCCATGTGGATATAGTTTCCATATAATTCATCCTCTTAACTACAATGCTCATAGAACACATCAGAGTTCAACTGTGAACCCTGATCAGATTGTCCACATTGTATTTCAAAATACCAAATCCATCTAATGGATTATCCTGATCAAGATTTTGTAATATTAAAATACAGTGATACATTCTTCTCCAACTCTTAGAGTGGTTAATTCTATCTTGATCACACTTTGACTTCGTAAGTACTTGACTGTGCACAGAAGTTTTTCGTTGCTGAATTAGAAATTCAATTAGTCCGATACCAAAGCACAGTGAGTTGCTTGCAAGTCACTGAGGTGATCTAAGGTCTAAGGAATACTTATACCTATATCCCATCAGAGACATTCTCGATAACAGAATGCTCTAGAGTTGGTTATGTTCAATGATGATGTACCCATACATCTCACCTGTATGCCATACCAGTGTCTCCACACATCTTAGTTAAGAGGACAACCAACCTATATAGCATATAGCAACCTATGCTCGATAGACGCTGTTGTCCTAATTAACAGCTTATTATTTGATCATGAACAAATTTAAGGACTAATCAATAAATTCTCTCTTTATCGAAACTAAATAGTCCTAAAAACTTCATCACAATAATGGAGTTCATTAGAAGATGTAAACTTATGATAAAAAAAGATGTCAAAATATTTTTTATTAATTAATAAATCAATCACAATATCTCAACCATCAACAGGCTGATGATTGATTTTAGGACATAATTTCCAACAACTCCCACTTATCCTAAAGCCACTAGATATAGTAACTAATATCCATCTTCAACTTGTGGTTGTCGAACTCCTTGATTGCCAGGGCTTTAGTGAAGGGGTCGGCTAGATTTTTCTTTTCATCGATCTTTTGAAGATTGACGTCACCACGATCCATAATCTCATGGACGAAATTGAAGCGGCACAGAATATGCTTTATTCGCTGGTGTGCCTTCAATTTTTTTGCTTGAGCTATGGTGCCAATGCTATCGCATTAGACCATCAATGGAGGGTGCTACTTCGAGCTTGGTGATGAACTTCCTCAGCCACACAGCTTTCTTTACTGCATCTGATGCTGCTATGTACTCTACTTCGTAAATAGAGTCAGTCACTGTATGCTGCTTGGTACTTTTTCAGTAGATGGCTCCATCATTTAGAGTAAAGATATAGTCCAACATACTTTTACTATCATCATGATTAGATTGAAAGCTGGAGTCTGTAAATCTCACAAGCTTTAGATCTGACTCATCATAAACCAACCATTAGTCCTTAGTATTTTTTAAATACTTAAGGATGGTTTTAACCACCTTCCAGTAATTTTCTCTAGGATCAAACTGGTATCTACTCACTACTCCTAATGAATATGCCACGTCTGATCTCGTATATGTCATTGCATACATAATAGATCCCACTATCGAAGCATATGAAATTCTACTCATACGCTCTCTCTCTCTTCAGAAGTTGTTGGATAATTCTTCTTAAAGAGAGAAATTCCTTGGCCTATCAAAAGATATCCCTTTTTAGAATTTTCCATGTTGAACCTCTTCAGCATAGTTTCTATGTACATTGATTGAGATATATCAAGCATTCTTTTAGATCTATCCCTATAGATTATCATCCCTAGGATGTAGGATGCTTCATCCAAGTTCTTCATGGAGAACTATGATGACAACCAGACTTTTATTTCTTATAGTGCGGGAATATCATTTCTGATTAAGAGAATATCGTCCATGTACAAAATAAGGAATACCACTGCCAGACCATTTGCCCATTTGTAAATGCAAGATTCTTCTTTGTTCTTAATGAAAACATACATTTTGATCACTTTATCAAAATGCATGTTCCAACTTTGAGATGCCTACTTTAATCCATAAATGGATCTCTAAAGCTTGCACACCTTGGACTCATCTATGGATGTGAATCTTTCATGTTATATCATATACATCTCTTCGATCAGCTCTCCATTTAGGAAAGTTATCTTCACATCCATCTACCAGATCTCATACTCTAGATGGGCAGCAATGGCAAGCATGATCCGAATGGATTTGAGCATTGCCATAGGAGAGAACGTCTCATCATAGTCAATACCCTAACGTTGATGATACCTCTTAGCAACCAGATAAACTTTATAGGTCTCCACCTTTTCATCTACACCTCTCTTCCTTTTGAAGATCCATTTACACCTATTGGTGCAGAATCTAGTTGACGCTGGATCGAGCTGGAGTCAAGGATGACGAGGTCGCTGTCGGTGACCTGCAAAATAAAGTTCCATCTAGAGTTAGTGGTGGTGGCTCCGGCAAGATCCTTCAACGATCAAGTCAGCTTTTCTGGCCAACAAAAATGGAATGCTTAGAAAAGAATTTAGTAAAGATTCGGGAAGAAGAAGTGAGCTTAGAGAAAATATATCTGAAGGATTTTTTTTATAGATGGAGCCTGTAACAGACTGATAGTGATGATTGTAACCATCCGGTAGTGGGCCGCTCGGGGTCACATGAAATTTGTTATGGAGAGGGGTGTCTATTGCCGTGATGTGATCGTTTGTTGAGATTTAATAGTCGAAGTTCGGAGGAAGCAAGCGTTGGTTGGTGAAGAGCTTTAACATACATCAATTCAAAAAGAGTTCGAACTCCTAAAGAAAATATGGCTAGAGGAGATCATCCGGAAGGAATGCTAGTTAAAATCTAAAAATAATCTATTGGAGGAATCTGACTGAAGGAGAAGTCCAAAAAGAGTTTGACTCCTAGAGAAATCTGATAGAAGGAGAAGTCTGAAAGGAGTTCAGCTCCTGAAGGCATCCGACTGAAGGAGAGGTCTGAAAGGAGTTTGGCTTCTGAAGAAATTCGACTGAAGGAAAAGTCTAAAAAAAATTTGGCTCTTGAAGGAATTTGACTACTGAAGGAGTTTTGAAGGAGTTTGGCTCCTAAAAAAATTTGATTGGTGGAGAAACTAGAAGGAATTCGGCTCCTGGAGGCATCCAACTGAAGAAGAGGTCCAGAAGAAGTTTGGCTTCAGGAGGAATCTGATTGAAAGAGAGGTCTGAAAGGAGTTTGGCTCCTGAAGGAATTCGATTGAAGGAGAGGTTCGAAATGAGTTTGGCTCATGAAGAAATCCGACTACCAGAGGAGTTCGACTTCTGAAAAAATCTCACTGCTAGAGAAATTCGACAACTAGAGGAATCTGAAGGGAGTTCGACTTATGAAGAAATTTGATTGAAGGAGAGGTTTAAAAGGAGTTTGGCTCCTGTAGGAATCTGACTAAAGAAGAGGTCCAGAAGGAGTTCGGCTCTTGGAGGAATTTGACTGAAGAAAAATTTTGAAAAGAGTTTGGCTCCTGGAGAAATTCGACTGAAGGAGAAGTCTGGAAGGAGTTCGACTCCTAGAGGAACTTAACTGAAGGAGAAATCTAGAAGGAGTTTGGCTCTTGGAGGAACCCGACTGAAGAAGAAATCTAAAAGGAGTTTGGCTCTTGGAGGAATCCGACTGCTGGAGAAATCCGAAAGGAGTTCAGCTCCTAGAGGCATCCGACTAAAGAAGAGGTCCGAAAGGAGTTCAACTCCTATAAAATTTGACTGAAGGAGATATCCAAAAGAAGTTCGACTCCTGAAGGAATCCAACTGAAGGAGAGGTCCGAAAGGAGTTCGACTTTTGAAGAAATCTGACTGAAGAAGAAGTTCGAAAGGAGTTCGGCTCCTGAAGGAATCCGACTGAAGGAGAAGTCCATAAGGAGTTTGGCTCCTGGTGGCATCCGATTGAAGGAGAGGTCCGAAAGGAGTTTGACTCCCATAGGAATCTGACTGAAGGAGAAGTTCAGAAGGTGTTTAGCTCCTGGAGGAATTCGACTTCTGGAGAGGTTCGAAAGGAGTTTGGCTCCTGAAGAAATCCAACTGAAGGAGAAGTTTGGAAGGAGTTTGACTCTTAGAGGAATTCGACTGCTGGAAGAGTTCAGAAGGAGTTTGGTTCTTGGAGGAATTCGACTACTGGAGGAATCTGAAAGGTGTTTGACTCTTGAAGGCATCCAACTGAAGGAGGGTTCGAAAGGAGTTTGGCTCCTATAGAAATTTGATTGAAGAAGAGGTTCGAAAGGAGTTTGGCTCCTAAAGGAATTCAACTGAAGGAGAAGTTTGGAAGGAGTTCGACTCCTAAAGCAACTTAACTAAAGGAGAAATCTGAAAGAAGTTTGGCTCCTGAAGAAATCTGACTGAAGGAGAAATTCGGAAGGTGTTTGGCTCTTGGAGGAATTTGATAGCTAGAGAAATCTAGAAGGAGTTCAACTCCTGGAGGCATCCGACTGAAGTAGAGGTTCGGAAGGAGTTTGGCTCCCGTAGGAATCCGACTGAAGGAGAGATCGAAAGAAGTTTGGCTCATGAAGGAATCTGACTGAAGGAGAAGTTCGAAAGGAGTTTGACTCCTGAAGGAATCTGACTAAAGAAGAAGTTCGAAAGGAGTTTGGCTCCTAGAGGCATCCGACTGAAGGAGAGGTCCAAAAGGAGTTTGGCTCCTATAGGAATCCGACTGAAGGAGAGGTTCGGAAGGAGTTTGGCTCCTGGAGGAATGCGATTGAAGGAGAGGTCCGGAAGGAGTTCGACTCCTAGAGGAATCCGACTGAAGAAGAAGTTCGGAAGGAGTTCTGCTTCTGAAGGCATCCGACTGAAGGAGAGGTCTGGAAGGAGTTCGGCTCCTGTAGGAATCTGACTGAAGGAGAAGTCAAGAAGGAGTTCAGCTCTTGGAGGAATCCGACTGCTAGAGAAGTTCGAAAGGAGTTCAGCTCTTGGAGGAATTCGACTGAAGGAGAAGTTTGGAGGGAGTTCTGCTCTTGGAGGCATCCGACTGAAGGAGAGGTCTGGAAGGAGTTTGGATCCTATAGAAATCTGATTGAAGGAGAAGTTCGGAAGGAGTTCAGCTCCTGGAGGAATCCGACTGTTAGAGAAGTTCAGAAGGAGTTTGGCTCCTGGAGGAATTTGATTGAAGAAGAAGTCTAGAAGGAGTTCGGCTCCTGGAGGCATCCGACTGAAGGAGAAGTCTGGAAGGAGTTCGGCTCCAAGAGGAACTTGACTGAAGGAGAAATTCGGAAGGAGTTCAGCTCCTGGTGGAATCCGACTAAAGAAGAAATCTAGAAGGAGTTCGGTTCCTAAAGAAATTTAACTGAAGAAAAAATTCGGAAGGAGTTCGGCTCCTATAGGCATCGAACTGAAGGAGAAATTTAGAATGAGTTTGGCCCTTGAAGAAATTTGATTAAAGGAGAAATTTGGAAGGAGTTTGACTTCTGTAGGCATCCGACTGAAGGAGAAATCTGGAAGGAATTTGGTTGCTAGAGGAGTTCAACCGCTGAAAAAGTTCGGCTAGGGCCCGACCATTGAAGGAGTTTGGCTGGGGTTTGGTCACTAAAGGAGTTCGACTAGGGTTCGGCCACTGAAGAAATATTTTTGATCGAAGCTCTTCCGTGATTACTAGTTGCATTAGGCAAAGCATCAGGCTGGACTTTGATGGAAGCGGGGTTTATCCTAAACAATAATCCCCCCACTCCCATGTTTGAAATTCGAAGGAAGGAAGTACAAAAAAGGCAACTGCCAAAGTTCTTTTTCGGACTTTGCATCCGTTGAGGTTGAAAGGGGGAGATCTTATCTCCAGTCGAGGTTGAAGAAGATCTAATTTTCTATTGACATAGAAGCTCGGGGGAGATCTTATCTTCAGTAGAGGTTGAAGGAGATCTTATCTCCTATTGACATAGAAGCTTGGGAGAGATCTTATCTCCAGCCAAGATTGAAGGAGATCTTATCTCCTATTGATGTAGAAGTTCGAGGGAAATCTTATCTTTAGTCGAGGTTGAAGGAGGTCTTATCTCCTATTGACGTTGACGTTGAAGCTCGGAAAAGATCTTATCTCCAGCCGAGATTGAAGGAGATCTTATCTTCTATTGACGTAGAAGCTTGGGAGAGATCTTATCTCCAATCGAGGTTGAAGGAGATCTTATCTTCTGTTGGTGTAAGAAGCTCAAGAGAGATCGTATCTCCAGTCGAGGTTGAAGGAGATCTTATCTCCTATTGACGTTGAAGCTCAGAGGAGATCTTATCTCCAGTCGAGATTGAAGGAGATCTTATCTTCTATTGACGTAGCAGCTTGGAGGAGATCTTATCTCCAAGCCGAGGTTGAAGGAGATCTTATATCCTATTAATGTTGACATTAAAGCTCGAGGGAGATCTTATCTTCAACTAAGGTTGAAGGAGATCTTATCTCCTATTGACGTTGATGTTGAAGCTCGGGAGAGATCTTATCTCCAACTAAGGTTGAAAGAGATCTTATCTCCTGTTGACGTTTGACGTTATGTTGAAGCTCGGGAGAGATCTTATCTTCTGTCGAGGTTGAAGAAGATCTTATCTTCTGTTGACGTAGAAGCTCGGAGGAGATCTTATCTTCAGTCGAGGTTGAAGGAGATCTTATCTCATATTGACGTTGAAGCTTAGGAGAGATCTTTATCTCCAATTGAGGTTGAAGGAGATCTTATCTCCTGTTGATGCTGACGTTGAAGCTCGGGGGAGATCTTATCTCCAGCCGAGGTTGAAGGAGATCTTATCTCCTGTTAATGTTGACGTTGAAGCTCAGAGGAGATCTTATCTCCAATCGAGGTTGAAGGAGATCTTAACTTTTATTGATGTTGACGTTGAAGCTTGGGGGAGATCTTATCTCCAGTCGAGATTGAAGGAGATCTTATCTTCTATTAGCATTGAAGCTTGGAGGAGATCTTATCTCCAGCTGAGGTTGAAGGAGATCTTATCTTCTATTGATGTAGAAGCTTGGGGAAGATCTTATCTCCAACCGAGGTTGAAGAAAATCTTATCTCCTATTGACGTTGACATTGAAGCTCGAGAAAGATCTTATCTCCAGCTAAGGTTGAAGAAGATCTTATCTCCTATTGACATTGACATTGAAGCTTGGAGGAGATCTTATCTCCAGTCGAGATTGAAGAAGATCTTATCTCCTATTGATGTAGAAGCTCGGGGGAGATCTTATCTCCAACCGAGGTTGAAGAAGATTTTATTCTCATGTTGACGTTGAAGCTCAGGGGAGATATTATCTGCAGCCAAGGTTGAAGAAGATCTTATCTCCTATTGACGTTGACATTGAAGCTTGGGGAGATCTTATCTCCAGTCGAGGTTGAAGGAGATCTTATCTCCTATTGATGTTGAAGCTCGGGGGAGATCTTATCTCCAGCCAAGGTTGAAGGAGATCTTATCTCCTATTGATGTTTGATGTTGAAGCTCGGAAGAGATCTTATCTCCAGCCGGGGTTGAAGGAGATCTTATCTCCTATTGACGTTGAAGCTCAGAGGAGATCTTATCTCCAACTGAGGTTGAAGGAGATCTTATCTCCTATTGATATTGATGTTGAAGCTCGAGAGAGATCTCATCTCCAGTCGAGGTTGAAGGAGATCTTATCTCCTGTTGATGTAGAAGTTCGAAGAAGATCTTATCTTTAGTCGAGATTGAAGAAGATCTTATCTCCTATTGACGTAGAAGCTCGAGGAAGATCTTATCTCCAATCGAGGTTAAAGGAGATCTTATTCTCTATTGATGTTGACATTGAAGCTCAGGGGATATCTTATCTCCAATCGAGGTTGAAGAAGATCTTATCTCCTATTGACGTAGAAGCTTGGGGAAGATCTTATCTCCAGCCGAGGTTGAAGGAGATCTTTTCTTATTGATGTTGACGTTGAAGCTCAGGAGAGATCTTATCTCCATCCAAGGTTGAAGGAGATCTTATCTTCTATTGATGTAGAAGCTAGAGGAAGGTCTTATCTCCAACTGAGGTTGAAGGAGATCTTATCTCCTGTTGACGTTGAAGCTCGGAAGAGATCTTATCTCCAACCGAGGTTGAAGGAGATCTTATCTTCTATTGACGTAGAAGCTCGGGAGAGATCTTATCTTTAGCTGAGATTGAAGGAGATCTTATCTCCTATTGATATTGATGTTGAAGCTCGAAGAAGATCTTATCTTCGATCGAGGTTGAAGTTGAAGTTGAAGTTGAAGCTCGGAGGAGAATTCTGGTCTCGGATTCCCATGCTTGTTGCTTGTTGCGGACACCGAGCTTGTTATGGATGTCGGACTTATTATGGACATAGAATTAGAATCTCTCTTGCAAATCAGGATAAGGTTCTGCCTTTCGCATTTGACGTAGTCAGGTTGTCATGGAAAAGCATATGTAAGGATTCTCCATCAAGCTTCTTCTCCTCATCTTTGGTCTATGGGGTTCCAACCTTTGCTCAAACGAGGACGAGGTTCTCCTTCTATTTTTAATTGGTTGTTAGGGCATATTTAGGATTGTTGTTGGGGCCTCTCCTCTCATCTCGTCTAAAATGAATGAGGCCTTCAACTTTGTTCATGTTAGGATGAGGTTCTCCTCCTATTCCTAACGTGGCCCCTATTGATTGCTTCTTTCCTATCATCATATAGTTTTTGCACCAAGAAATAATAATATTGAAATGGAGGAGTTTTATTGAAGAAAAATTACTAGTATTACATCCTCAGATTTTCTAAGTTCCATGATTGTGGGAGCATTATTCTTCTGAGCTCCTTCAGACGATAAGTTTCGGATCAGATGATGTCCTCTGTTTCATACTGGCCTTTCCAATTCGGGGTAAGCTTTCCCTGGCTTTGAGGCTGAAAGATGGTGGTTTGTCGAAGCACTAAGTCCCCTAGAGATAGTATTGATGATGTCGAGAGGCGGCTGATCTCCTTGTTGTTCCTCCCTCATTGGTGGTTTTGACTGCGGTAGTGCCCTTGGTCGACCTTCTCTTGCTTTAGACCGACGTTTGAGGAATCGACCCAGCCGGCCTCTCCTGATGAGCTCCTCGATTTTATCTTGGAGCTGAATGCATTCTTCAATATCATGGCCGTGGTCATGATGGTAGAGATAGTACTATCTTCGATTGTACTTATTTGGGGGAGATCGTAATTCATCTGATTTTGATAGCTAATTCTTAATTTCCATCAGAACTTGAATTTTAGGATCATTAAGGGGGGCGTAGTTGTGGAACCTTCCAGAGGGAGAACTTCTTCGCACCCTTCTGTCGGAGCTGCTTTGACGACGAGCTCGAGGATGGGTTCGGGCTCGCTTGCGCTCGGGGGTAGTCCGTGAGCGTAGCCAAACTTCATTCGACCCTAAATTAGTGATGGATCTATTAGATTGGCTCGCCCGCCGCTCTCCTGTGGCTTCTTCATCCTTCAACTTGAAGGCTTCTTTCGTACGAGCATATCCCTCAGCCCGAGCTAGCAGATTGTCAAAGTTTTTGGGGTACTTCTTCTTTAGGGAGAACAGCAAGTTATTCTTCTGAAGGCCGCTCTTGAGTGCAGCCATTCCAATAGACTGGTCCAGGTTCCGGACCTCCAACACAGCAGCATTAAACTGGGTGACATAAGTTCGGATAAATTTCTCCTCCTTCTATTTGATATTCATTAGAAAATTCGAATCTCGGTGGGGACGTTGGTTGCTAACAAAGTGAGCCACAAACAGATGGCTCATCTGGTCAAAGAAGAAGATCATACCAGGCCTTAATGTTGGGTACCAATTTCTTGCTACTTCCTTCAAGGTAGATGGAAAAGCTCGGCATAAGATGGCATCTAGTACACCATGGAGCAGCATCATGGTTCGGAAGGCCTCCAAATGATCGATCAGATCAGAGGTTCCATTGTAGCTTTCAAATTGAGGGAGTTTGAAGTTTGGTGGAATGGGCTCTTGCATAATTCGAAGAGAGAAAAGGGGATTGGTGCTGACATCATCTTGGTGAGTCGGGACGATGTGGAGGAGTTCTTCAATCCGTTGGTCCATCTCCTGCAATTTCTGATTGAGGATGCCATCTTGATCGCAGATCTTGGAAGGCTTTCAGCTGTAGATGAAAAAGATCTCTTCCGAAGAAGAATCATGATCTGAACATGGATCCTCTGCTCTGTGTTTTCCCTTTCCAGGGGTGACGGGTATGCTAGCCTAAGTGCTTCTCCTTGAAATAGATTTCTGACATCTCGATGGTAGGTTTCCTGATGGAACCACCATTAGGGGTTACCGCATGGCCTGTACCATTTTGATGAGGCCCTGAACTCACTGCATCAGTAGGTTAAACTGCTCCAGATCTACCATGACCATCGGTGGATGTGGGGATTGAAGCACCGATGATGGTGCAGAAATGGATGGATCTGGCTCAGATCTGGCGACAAAAGCGATAGATCTCCAGGCAATCGCCTTCCTTGGAGACATTTCTTTTGATTGAGAAAGAGGATGGAGATGAACCTTGAAGGAGAAGATCCATAGGATCGACTGAGCACTCCTTTAAGAACAAGATTACCTCAGGAACAGAGGGCCCTTCCTCTAGTGCTAATTCTGTTGGTGCAGAATCTGGTTGATGTCGGATCGAGCTGGAGTCAAGAAAGATGAGATCGCCATCTTCCATTTAGAGTCGATGGTGGTGGCTCTAGCAGGGCCCTCTGATGATCAAGTCAGCTCTTCTGGCCAATAGAAATGAAGTGCTTAGAAAAGAATTCAGCAGAGTTTTGGGAAGGAGAAGAGAGCTTAGAGAAAACATATCTAGAGGGTTCCTTTTTATAGACGGAGCCTGTAGCAGACTGATAGTGATGGCCATAACCATCCGGTAGTAGGCTGCTCGGGGCCACATGGAGTTTGTTATGAAGAGGGGTGTCCGTTGCCATGATGTGGCCATTCATTGAGATTTAATAGTCGAAGTTTTGAGGAAGCAGGCATTGGTTGGTGAAGAGCTTTGACATACATCTATTTCAGAGTAGTTCAGACTCCTAAAAAGAATACGGCTAGAGAAGATCATCTAGAAGGAATGTTAGCTAAAATCTAAAAGTAATCTATTGGAAAAATCTAATTGAAGGAGAAGTTCGAAAGGAGTTCGACTCTTGGAGGAATCCGATTGAAGAAAAAGTTTGGAAGGAGTTCGGCTCTTAGAGGCATCCGACTAAAGGAGAGGTCTGAAAGAAGTTTGACTCCTAGAGAAATCTGACTGAAGGAGGAGTTTAGAAGGAGTTTGACTCCTAGAGGAATCCGACTGTTGGAGGAGTTCGGAAGGAGTTTGGCTTCTGAAGGAATCCGACTGCTGGAGGAATCCGAAAGGAGTTCGGCTCCTAGAGGCACCCGACTGAAGGAGAGGCCAGAAAGAAGTTTGGTTCCTAGAGAAATCTGACTAAAGAAGGAGTCCGAAAGGAGCTTGGCTCTTGGAGGAATTCGAAAGGAGTTCGACTCCTGAAGGCATCCGACTGAAGGAGAGGTCTGGAAGGAGCTCGGCTCCTATAGGAATTTGACTGAAGGAAAGGTCCGAAGGAGTTCGGCTCTTGAAGGAATCCGATTGAAGGAGAAGTTCGAAAGAAATTCGACTCCTAGAGGAACTTAACTGAAGGAGAAATTCTAGAGAAGTTTGACTTTTGGAGGAATCTGACTGAAGAAAAAATCTGAAAGGAGTTCGGCTCCTAGAGGAATCCGACTACTGGAGAAATCTGAAAGGAGTTCAGCTCTTGAAGGCATCTGACTGAAGGAGAAGTCCGAAAGGAGTTCGGCTCCAATCAGCATCCGACTGAAGGAGAAGTCTGAAAGGAGTTTGACTCCTGGAGGAATCTGATTGAAGAAGAAGTCCAGAAGAAGTTCGGCTCCTAGAGGCATCCGATTGAAGGAGAGGTCCGGAAAGAGTTTGGGTCCTAGAGGAATTCGACTGAAGGAGAGGTCTTGAAGGAGTTTGGCTCCTGGAGGCATCCAACTGAAGGAGAGGTTCGGAAGGAGTTTGGCTCCTATAGAAATTCGACTGAAGGAGAAGTCTAAAAGGAGTTCAGCTCCTGGAGAAATTCAACTGCTGGAAAGATTTGGAAGAAATTCGGCTCTTGAAGAAATCCGACTGAAGGAGAAGTCTAAAAGGAGTTCGACTTCTGAAGGAATCTGACTGAAGGAGAAGTTTGGAAAGATTTCAGCACCTAGAGGAATCCAATTGAAGGAGAAGTTCGAAAGGAGTTTGGCTCCTGAAGGAATCCGACTATTGAAGGAGTTCGGAAGGAGTTCGGCTCTTAGAGAAATTCGACTGAAGGAGAGGTCTGGAAAGAGTTTGGCTCCTATAGAAATCTGATTGAAGGAGAGGTCCGGAAGGAGTTTAGCTCCTGAAGAAATTCAATTAAAGGAGAAGTCCAGAAGGAGTTTGACTCCTAAAGAAACTTGATCGAAAGAGAAATTCAGAAAAAGTTTGGCTCCTAGAGGAATCCAATTGAAGGAGAAATTCGGAAGGAGTTTGGCTCCTGGAGGAATCCAACTGAAGAAAAAATTCGAAAGGAGTTTGGCTCCTGGAGGAATCCAACTGCTGAAGAAATTCGGAAGGAATTTAGCTCTTGAAGGCATCCGACTGAACGAGAGATCCAGAAGAAGTTTGGCTCCTGAAGGAATCCGACTGAAGGAGAAGTCCGGAAGGAGTTCGGCTCCTGACGGCATCCGACTGAAGGAGAGGTCTGGAAGGAGTTCGGCTCCTATAAGAATCCAATTGAAGGAGAGGTCCGAAAGGAGTTCGGCTCCTGGAGGAATCCGATTGAAGGAGAATCCGGAAGAAGTTCGACTCCTGGAGGCATCCGACTGAAGGAGAGGTTCGAAAGGAGTTCGGCTCTGATAGAAATCTGACTGAAAGAGAAGTTCGAAAGTTGTTCAGCTCCTAGAGAAATCTGACTGCTAGAGGAGTTTGGAAGGAGTTCAGCTCTTAGAGGAATCCGACTGAAGGAGAAGTTCGAAAGGAGTTCGGCTCTTGGAGGCATCCAACTGATGGAGAAGTTCGGAAGGAGTTCGACTCCTAAAAGAATCCAACTGAAGAAGAAGTCTGGAAGGAGTTCGGCTCCTAGAGGCATCCAACTAAATGAGAGGTTCGGAAGGAGTTCGGCTCCTAGAGAAATCCGATTGAAGAAGAAATTCAGAAGAAGTTCGGCTCCTGTAGGCATCCGACTGAAGGAGAAATTTGGAAGGAGTTTGGCCACTGAAAGAGTTCAACCACTGAAGGATTTCGACTAGGGCCCAATCGTTGGAGTAGTTCGGCTAGGGTTTGATCGCTGGAGGAGAATTTTCGATCGATGCTCTTCCATGATTACCAGTTGCATTAGGCTAAGCATCAGGCTAGACTTCGACGGGAGTGGGGTTTATCTCCAACAACACCCAATGGGTTTAACCCCTTCAGATGGGTCAACTAATGTCCATACATCGTTGACTTTTATGGAATCCATTTCGGATCTCATGGCTTCTAGCCATTTTTTTGAGTCAGATATTTGCATCGCATCTATATAAATGATCGGATCCTCATCATTCTCATCAAGTTCGATGGGATCACCATCCTGGATCAAGAATCCATAGTATCTATCCGAATAGTGGGGTACTCTTCCGGATCATCTTAATGGTTCGGGTTCACTAGGCTTCGGATCTGATATGATCAAATCTGACTTAGGTTCAATATTTTGTATCGGACTTTCTACCTATTGAACTTCATCAAGTTCAATCTTAGAGGCAATAGTTCCTTCATCAAGGAACTCCTTTTTCCAAAAAGGTTGCCCTAAGGCTGACGAACACCTTTTGTTCATCAGCCTGGTAGAAATAGTATCCTTTGATCTATTTTGGATACCCCATGAATGTACACTTGTCAGACCTAGGTCCAAGTTTGTTTGTAACTAACCATTTGACATAAGCCGAGCACCCCCAAACCCTAAGGTATGAAAGTGCTGGCTTACGCCTTGTCCATATCTCATATGGGATTTTAACTATAGACTTATTTATAACCCTATTTAATAGATAACAAGTTGATTCGAGTGCATATCCCTAGAAGGATATCGACAAGCTGGCAAATTCCATCATGGATCGAACCATGTCTAACAGAGTTCGATTTCTCCTTTTAGACATACTATTATGCTGTGGTGTTTCAAGAGGAGTCTATTGGGAGAGAATTTTATTCTCTCCTAGATATATGAGAAATTCACTAGAAAGGTATTCTCCTCCTCAATCAGATCAAAGAGTTTTAATACTCTTTTCAGTTTATTTTTCTACTTCACTTCAAAATCGTTTGAACATTTCAAAAGAATCCGACTTATATTTCATCAGATAGACATATCCATATCTGGATAGATCATCTGTAAAAGTGATGAAGTAGACATATCTACCTCTAGCACTTGTGCTTATTGGTCTACATACATCATTATGTACTAGACCTAAGAGCTCATTGGCTCTCTCACCTTTTCAAGTAAAAGATGACTTAGTCATTTTACTAAGAAGACAGGACTCATAGGTTAGAAGTGATTCACAATCATTAACTTCGAGAATTCTCTCTTGAGTCAACATGTTTATCCTATTCTTATTTATATGACCTAGCCTATAGTGCCATAAGTAGATATCTGATATACTATCTAATCTAGGGTGCTTGCTAGTAGAATAGACTACATTAACAAGTTGTGATAATATATAACACCATTGTTCAATTATCCATAGAAAGCAGTAACACCATTCACAATGACATTACAAATTCATTTCTTTATTAAAATTTTATAATTGTTTATGGCCAAAAGGCCTACAGAAATGATATTTAAAAAGAAACTAGGACAGAAATGACAATTCCTAAGAACAATGGTATGAGATTCAAATACAAGTTCCAAAATTTCTAAAGCTAGAACTGGAACTGGTCTTCCATCTCCAACGTTCAGAAATTTCTCGCCTTGCTCGAATCTTCTATAGACCTACAAACCCTGCAACGAATTGCAAATATGGTAAGGGCTACCGGTATCCAATACCCAATCAATAATATCATAAATACAGAAATTGTAAGGAGTTATCATATAAATACCTTGTCTAGCAATAGCTTACTTCTTTCTCTGCCTATTTGGGTCCAAGAAGGCAATGTACTGAGGATAGTTTCTCTTTCAGTGCCTCCGCTTCTTGCAAAAGAAGCATTTGGCTTGACTCTTATCGGGCTTGGTCTTTGGGGTCTGAGCCTGCACAACTATCCTAGCATGAACATGCACCTTCTTGGCTTTCTTTTTCTTGTTCTTCTTCCCTTTCCCAAAGGATCGAGAACGAGATGATGAACCTCCCACTAAGTTCATCGACTCCTTATAGAGTTGGTGATCCTTCTCAAAGTAACCCATGGTCGTCCACTTCAGGCTTTGACATTCTATAATGTGTAAGGAATGAGAGATAAGACTTGGACAGCAAGTTCAGTATTGCATCTTTTTCAAGTTGTTTGTGCAAGAAAAAGCCAAGCTTGCTCAAGCACTCTATTAGCTCGATTATGTACAATACATGATCAGTGATAGAGGCACCATCCCGCATTCTGGCGTTGAAGATAGCACAACTAATCTTGTGCCTCTCAACATCATCGGATGTGCCAAAAGAATCCTCCAACGCTTGGAGCATTTCGTTTGGCTGAGTTGTCTCAAACCTGCGATTGAACTCATCGCTCATCGCAGCTAGCATAATGCAGTGCACCATGGTTCGGTCATTGAGCCACTTCTAATAAGTGTCTTTCACTATTCCACGTGCATTGGCAGCTGGCTCCTCAGGTGCAGGATCTGTCAGCACAAATAGGATCCGTTCATGCTCTAGCACAATCATCAACTTTTGGTACCAGCTATCGAAGTTGGGTCCTACTAACTTATCATTGTCCGACAATGATTAGAGCGATAGAGAAGTGGCCATGTCTGCACAAAGAAAAATCAAAATCTAATTACTAATTATTCATTAAACCTAAAGATTTAGACTTTAATCAAAAGATTTCTCTCATTATTTTATTTGAATTGGTAGCCTCTACCTCCAATTCGAGAAATTATCCTAATTTCTTAGTGGGTACTAGAATCCACATAGACTGTACACAAGCATAACTTTGGTTGGCCCACCCATGTACATCTAAGGGTAGGTTCATAACTAATTATTTCTCCAAATAATTTTCAGTAATTAAATTTTGCCCCAGGCTCTGATCAGTTGGCTTTGGCCTTCTTAGAAAATAATTCAGTTAGGTCCAACCATTAACATGACCATACTTGGCCTATCCAACTAATGAATGATCAGGCCCAACTTTGGTTAGCCCACCTGACCATTATTTAGAAAGATGTATCCAAGAGATCATATAATGAATGATAATTTCATCAATCGATAAGCACTAGACCTTTGGGCCTCCAATGATTATCCAACTGATGGACCCATTATCATCCACTTTAATAGGAGGCTATGATCCAGTTATTATATAATTATTTTATTTTAGGGATCTAATAATTTTAGAAAATTTAATTTATAAAAATGAGTAGGTCAGATTAACCAACTTGTCATGATCCTTCCACTAACTTCATCAAGTCAGCTTAAGGGAGACCATTAATAGGTTGGTCTAGGAGCACCTAAATTAGTCAAACTGATTTACCTAGCTGACATGGGTTAGCTCGAATAGTTAAACGATTCGATCAAAATATAATCTCACCAAGAGATCAGGTAAGTTCGATCATCGGAAGGGTCTGCCAGGCTTGCCTTAGACACCATCAAAAATGGTCAGGTAAGCGGGTTGCCAATTAGAAACCACTGGTCAGGTTTACCTTAGACACCAACTGATTTAATTAGTTTCAATTAGATCAATCTAACAGTTTATGCTAAACCACGTAGCCAAGAATTAAGTCCATCTTGGGTTTTGTTAAAAACATGGACTTGACCAACTACAACTATTGTAATTGATCTAGAGAATCCTTGATCTAATCTAAGACAATAATTGATTAGATTTAGTCAATTCTCCAATTAAGTTCATTATTTAATTTAATCTTAGGTTTAACCCAATTAATGGACCTAATCTCCATCAACCCATTTAATCCAATGTGTTATGATTTATGTCTTAGGATCTTTAATTTATAATCCTAGATCCTAATCAATCAACTTCTTAATTCTCAATTAAGTTTTGGACTGAGGGTTGGGGTTCGACTTTTCAAAAATAATTTTTATATTTGTAAAATATTTTTACAACATGATTCTATCAACCAAGTTGCATGTTTGATTCACAATCAATATGCAAGTAAAATAAACATAAAACTACTTTAGATCTAATCTAAACAGGTTCATGTAATTAAAATAGTTTCAATAATAATCAATCATAAATCTTTCTAGATCAAATCTGATACATTTATGATGATTGAAATCAGATTAAAATATTTTTAATTAGATCATAAAATTTTTTAGATCTAATCTAAAATTTTATGATCAATATTTTAGATCAGCACATACTAGGACAATCTATTCACTGTAAAAGATAAATTTTACAGCATGACAACCTTATGGCAGTCCGTGCAATCTAAAATATTTTATTTTATATTATTATTATTATTTTTTAAATTTAATAATTAGATTATAAATTAGATAAAATCTAAAAAATAATCTAGACATGTACAAAAATTATGTAATAAGAACCAAGGCTCTGATACCAATTGAAGGAACCAGATCTAGGGTTTCACAAGTAGATCTTGAAACTTTTTCAAGATCTTACAGTAGAAGACTTAAATAAATCTAAAATTTATTTAAATAATCATATGAATATTCAGATCTCAGATCTATTACATGATTAAGGCATGATATTAAATCAAAAACTAAAATCAAATAAGAAAGAAAAAGGTTGATCAAATCAATCTAGATCTATACTACATCAAATGCAGGTATGAGATTTATAGATTAGATCTATTACCTGAGCAAGTTTAGATATTCTAACTTATTGATTCAGGTTTGAGGATAAAGTCACGAGCTACACATGCATCCAGCCTTTAGAAGTCGTCCACACGAGACTACGATCTCTGATCTGAAGTCCGATATAGGAAATCAGCACAGCATGCTAGTACTATGCTGATTCTTCTTCGATGGTCGATCCAATGCTTTCTTCTTCAAAATTTAGACTCTCTAAAATATGAGAAGGAAGATGAGAATTTGCTGATCTAAGATTCTCTCAGAAAGACTCAAAAAAAAGGAGGAGAGATTGAAAATAAATTAGCCCTAGAAGAAGATCCTCTTCTTCTTCTCTTTTCTCTCACCTAGACACCTAGTTTGGTGCCTATGGAACCCCCATGCCCAAGGACCCTCTTCCTCTAATTTTTTCACACCCTAAACCTATCCTAAAGCTCTATATTTCATGAAAAAATTAGAATAAAATTCATCCAATAAATAGGAAAAAAGAAGAGTCCAAGTTAGGTCAAATTCCTAGACTAGGAATATCCAAACATGAAAAGTTGTTGGGGTGCCCAACTCTTGGGCACCTTCTCCATAACTTTTGGCATGGACCAGCAAAGGAGGGTGCATAAAAAAGGAGATTATTTTTATAGAATAAGAGAAAAATTAATTAAAAGAGGGGGCGGCACTCAAGGGAAGATGTTTTGGTCAACAAGGATTCTATCTCGTAGAATCCTAAGCAAAACCAATTCCTCCTTTGACTTGGTCTTCCACCTAACTTTCAAATATGACTTGGAGGGAGAGAGGAGGAGTCAAAATCAGGAAGAAAGTAATTTTCCACAAAAAATACCTAAAAAATAGGTATGGGGGGTGTTGGGACCAAGGTGGTGCAAGGAGATAGGGTGTCCTAGTCACACTAGGACTCCTATTTTGACTTGGTCAAATAAGATCTTTTAACCAAATAAAATTAAGATTAAACCAACCTAATTAAATAAGGCCCTAACTCATTTAAGAACTTAATTAAATTAAATTAGATTAGATTTAATTCTAATTTTTTTTCTAATCAAATTAGAAAATTGGGTTAATCCGAGTCCTAGTTAGACTAGGACTAGTTCTTCCTTGCACTTGGCTTATCCAATAAACTAATTAGACTTGATCCAATCAAGCCCAAACCAAATCTAATTAAATCATATTTATTTAGACTTAATCTGAGCCTATTGGTTTAATCAAATTAAGTCAATTAGTAATCCAATTGCTAATCGATTCTCTTGCAATACTTGCACTAGGTTATACACCAATTGTATTGATTATTTAACCCTAGAACGATTCTTAATCGTTGATCAACCATCCGATCAGATCATAAGCTCTAATGTGTGTGATCTCATAGGTCCGAATCTAAGTTGGTAGCATAGAAATAAATTTTTATACCAATTAAAGTGACCATCTAGTAATGATACCCAACGGTCAGATAGATCAAAGGTGTAGAACACCATCGTTAGAACCCATGCGGATATAGTTTTTATATAATTCATTCACTTGATCATAATGCTCATAGGACACATCAGAGTTCAACTGTCAACTTTGATCAAGTTGTCCACATTGTATTTCAAAATATCAAATCCATCTGATGGATTATCTTGGCCAAGGTTTTGCTATATTGAAATATAGTGATACATTATTCTCCAACTCTTAGAGTGGTCAATTTCATCTTGATCACACTCTGACTTTGTAAGTACTTGACTGTGCCTAGAAGTCTTCCATTGCTGAATTAGAAATTCAGTTAGTCTGATACCAAAGCACAGTGAGTTGCTTGCAAGTCACTGAGGTGATCCCAGGTCTAAGGGATACTTATACTTATATCTCATCAGAGACATTCTCGACAGTAGAATGCTCTAGAGTTGGTCACGTTCAATGGCGATGTATCCATACATCTCACCTATATGCCATACCAGTATCTCCATATATCTTGGTTAAGAGGACAACCAACCTACATGGCATATAGCAACCTATGCTCGATAGACGCTGTCGTCCTAATTAATAGCCTATCATTTGGTCGTAAATAAATTTAAGGACTAATCGATAAATCCTCTCTTTATCGAAACTAAAGAGTCCTAAAGACTTTATCACAATAATAGAGTTCATTAGAAGATGTAAACTTGTGATGAAAAAAATGCTAAAATATTTTTTATTAATTAATAAATTAATTATAATATCTTAATCGTCAGCAGGCTGATGATTGACTTTGGAACATAATTCCCAATAGTCTAAGGCAAGTCTAACATATCCTTCCATTGATCGAACTTACCTGGCCTCTTGGTGAGATTATGTTTTGATCAGATCACTTAACTATTCGAGCTGACCCATGTCAGCTAGGTAAATTAGTTTGACTAATTTAGGTGCTCCTAGACCAGCCTATTAATGATCTCTCTTAAGCTAACTTGGTGAAGTTAGTAGAAGGATCATGACAAACTGATTAATCTAACCTTCTCGCATCTATAAATTAAATTTTCTAAAATTATTAGATTCTTAAAATGAAATAGTTATATAATAATTAGATCATAGCCTCCCATTAAAGTGCATGATAATGAGTCCACCAGTTGGATAATCATTGGAGGCCCAAAGAACTGGTGCTTATCGATTGATGGAATTATCATTCATTATATGATCTCTTGGATACATCTTTCTAAATGGTGGTCAAGTGGGCCAACCAAAGTTGGGCCTGATCATTCTTTGATTGGATGGGCCAAGTGTGGTCATGTTAATGGTTGGACCTAACTGGACCCTTTTTTGAGAAGGCCAAAGCCAACTGATCAGGGTCTGGGGCAAAATTTAATTACTAAAAATTATTTGGAGAAATAATTGGTTATGAACCTATCCTGAAATATACATGGATGGGCCAACCAAAGTTGGGCTCATGTATAGTATATGTGAATTCTAGTACCCACTGAGAAATTAGGGTAATTCCTCGAATTGGAGGTAGAGACTACCAATTCGAGTAAAATAGTGAAAAAAATCTTTTGATTAAAGTCCAAATCTTTAGGTTTAATGAATCAATTACTAATTAGGTTTTGGTTTTTCTTTGTGCAGAAATGGCCACTTTTTTATCGCTTCGATCATTATTGAATAATGATAAGTTGGTGGAACCCAATTTCGGTAGCTGATACCAAAAGTTGAAGATTGTCCTGGAGCATGAATGGATCCTATATGTGCTAATGGATCTTGCACCTGAGTAGCCAGCTGCCAATGCACATGGAATAGTCAATGACACTTATTAGAAGTAGCTCAATGATCGAACCATGGTGCACTGCATTATGCTGGTTGTGATGAGCGACGAGTTCAGTCGTAGGTTTGAGACAGCTCAGCCAAATGAAATACTCCAAGTGTTGGAGGATTCTTTTGGCACACATGATGACGTTGAGAGACACAAGACTAGTTACGTCATCTTCAATGCCAGAATATGAGATGAAGCCTCTATCACTGATCATATACTATATATGATCGAGCTGATAGAGCACTTGAGCAAACTTGGCTTTTCCTTACATGAATAACTTAGAAAAGATGCAATACTAAACTCACTGCCAAAGTCCTATCTCCCTTTTTTTACTCATTACAAAATGACAAAGCTTGAAGTAAACTACCATGGCTTATTGAGGTTACTTCAGAACTTTGAGAAGGATCACTAGCTCCATAAAGAGTCGATGAACTTACTAGGAGGTTCGTCTTCTGATTCTCAACCCATTAGGAAAGGAAAGAAGATTAAGAAGAAGAAAACAAAGAAGGTGCAAGTTCAGACTGGGACATCAGTACAGGGCCAAACCAGGAAGATCAAGCTCGATAAGAGTCAAGCTGAATGCTTCTTTTATAAGAAGCGAGGGCACTAGAAGAGGAACTATCCTCAGTACATTGCCTCCTTAGATCTGAACAGGTAGAGAAAGAAGTAAGCTATTGCTAGGCAAGGTATTTATATGATAACTCCTTGAACTTTCTCTATTTATGATATTACTGACTGGGTATTGGATACTGATAGTCCTTACCATATTTACAATTCATTGCAGAGGTTGCAGGTCAGTAGAAGATTCCAGCAAGATGAGAGATTCCTAAATATTGGAGATGGAAGACTAGTTCTAGTTCTAGCTTTAAAAATTTTGAAACTTGTATTTGAATCTCATACCATTGTTCTTAGTGATTGTCATTTTTATCCTAGTTTCTTTTTAAATATCATTTCTATAGGCCTTTTAGCCATAAATAATTATAAAATTTTAATAAAAAAATGAGTTTGTAATGTCATTATAAATGGTGTTACTGCTTTCTATGGATAATTGAACAATAGTGTATATATGTTATCACAATCTATTAATGTAGTCTATTCTACTAGCAAGCACCTTAGATTAGATAGTATATCAGATATCTACTTATGGCACTATAGGCTAGGTCATATAAACAAGAATAGGATAAACAGATTGACTCAAGAGGAAATCCTTGAAGTCAATGATTGTGAATCACTTCCAACCTATGAGTCCTATCTTCTTGGTAAAATGACCAAGTCATCTTTTACTGAAAAAGGTGAGAGAGCCAATGAGCTCTTAGGTCTAGTACATACTGATGTATATGGACCAATGAGTACAAGTGTTAGAGGTGGATATGTCTACTTTATCACTTTCATAGATGATCTATCCAGATATGGATATGTCTATCTGATGAAAAATAAATTGGATTCTTTTAAAATATTCAAATAATTTTAAAGTAAAATAATAAAATAAATTAGGAAGAGTATTAAAATTCTTCGATCTGATCGAGGAGGATAATACCTTTTTGATGAGTTTCTCACATATCTAAGAGAGAATGAAATTCTTTTCCAATGGACTCCTCTTGGAACACCGTAGCATAATGGTGTGTCTGAAAGAAGGAATTAGACTTTATTAGACATGGTTCGATCCATGATGGAATTTGCCAACTTGTCGATATCCTTCTAGGGATATGCACTCGAATCGGCTTGTTATCTATTAAATAGGATTTTAAGTAAGTCTATAGTTAAAACCCCATATGAGATATGGATAGGATGTAAGCCAGCACTTTCACACCTTAGGATTTGGGGATGTCTGGCTTATGTTAAATGATTAGTTACAAACAAACTTGGACCTAGGTCTGACAAGTGTACATTCATAGGATACCCAAAAGAGATCAAAGGATACTATTTCTACCATGCTAATGAACAAAAGGTGTTCGTCAGTCTTAGGGCAACCTTTTTGGAGAAGAAGTTTCTTGGTAAAGAAACTGTTGCCTCTAAGATTGAACTTGATGAAGTTCAATAAGTAAAAAGTCTGACATAGAATGTTGAACCTAAGTCAAATTTGATCAGATCAGATCTAAAGCCTAGTAAACCCGCACCATTAAGACGATCCGGTAGAGTACCGCACCATTCGGATAAATACTATGGATTCTTGGTCCAGGATGGTGATTCCATCGAACTTGATGAGAACGATGAGGATCCGATCACTTATATGGATACGATGCAGCGACCCGACTCTGAGAAATGGCTAGAAGCCATGAGATTCGAAATAGATTCCATGAATGTCAATGATGTATGGACATTAGTTGACCCACCTGAAAGGGTTAAATTTATTGGGTGTAAATTGGTCTTCAAAAGGAAGAGGGGTGCTGACAGAAAGGTGGAGACCTATAAATCCCATCTGGTTGTCAAGAGGTATCGTCAACATTATGGTATTGACTATGACGAAACGTTCTCTCCTATGGCAATGCTCAAGTTCATTCGGATCATACTTGCCATTGCTGTCCATCTGGACTATAAGATCTAGCAGATGGATGTGAAGACAGTTTCCCTAAATGGAGAGATGATCGAAGACATATATATGATACAACCTGAAGGATTCAGATCCACAGATGATTCCAAGGTATGCAAGCTTCAGAGATCCATTTATGGAGTGAAGCAGGCATCTCAGAGTTGGAACATGTATTTTGATAAAGTGATCAAAACTTATGGCTTCGTTAAGAATGGAGAAGAATCCTGTATTTACAAATGGACAAATAGTCCAGCAGTGGTACTCCTTATTTTGTATGTGGATAACATTCTCTTAATTGGAAATGATATCCCCGCACTATAAGGAATAAAAGTCTGGTTGTCATCATAGTTCTCCATGAAGGACTTAGGTGAAACATCCAACATCCTAGGGATGAAGATCTATAGGGATAGATCTAAAAGGATGCTTGGTATATCTCAGTTCACGTACATAGAAACTATGCTGAAGAGGTTCAGCATGGAGAATTCCAAAAAGGGCTATCTTTCGATAGGCCAAAAATTTTCTCTCTCTAAGAAGGATTGTCCGACAACTCCTGAAGAGAGAGAGCATATGAGTAGAATCCCATATGCTCCGGTAGTGGAGTTTATTATATATGCAATGACATATACGAGATCAGACGTGGCATACTCACTAGGAGTAGTAAGTAGATACTAGTCTGACCTTGGAGAAAATCACTGAAAGATGGTTAAAACCATCCTTAAGTATTTGAGAAATACTAAAGACCAATGGTTGGTTTATGGTGAGTCAGATTTGAAGCTTGTGGGGTTTACAAACTCTAGCTTTCAATCTGACCATGATGATAGTAAAAGTATGTCGAGGTATATCTTTACTCTAAATGATAGAGCCATCTGCTGGAAAAGTTTCAAGTAACATACAGTGGCTGACTTTGTTTGTGAAGCAGAGTACATGGCAGTATCAGATGCAGCAAAAAAAGCTATGGCTAAGGAAGTTCATCACTGAGCTTAGAGTAGCACCCTTCATTGATGGTCCAGTCCTACTCTACTGCAACAGCACTGGTGCCATAGCTCAAGCAAAGGAACCGAAGGCACACCAGTGGACAAACTAGATTCTGTGTCACTTTTATTTGGTCCATGAAATCATGGATCGTGGTGATGTCGACCTTCAGAAGATCGATGGAAAGAAAAATCAAGCCAACCTCTTCACTAAAGCCTTGGCAATCAAGGTGTTCGACAACCATAAGTCGAAGATGGGTATTAGATACTATGCCGAGTGGCTTTAGGATAAGTAGAAGTTGTTGAAAATTATGTCCCAAAGCCAATCATCAGCTTGTTGATGGTTGAGCTATTTTATAATTATAATTAATTTATTAATTAATAAAAATATTTTAGCATCTTTTTATTAAGTTTACATCTTCTAATGAACTCCATTATTGTGATGGAGTTCTTAGGACTGTTTAGTTTTAATAAAGAGAGGATTTATCGATTAGTCCTTAAATTTATTCATGATCAAATCATAGGCTATTAATTAGGACAACAACATCTATCAAGCATAGGTCGCTATATGCCATATAGGTTGGTTATCATCTTAACCAAGGAGTATGGAGATACTGGTATGACATATAGATGAGATGTATGGGTACATCATCATTGAACATGACCAACTCCAGAGCATTCTGCTATCGAGAATATCTCTAATGGGATATAGGTATAAGTATCCCTTAGACCTGAGATCATCTCAGTGACTTGCAAGCAACTCACTGTGCTTTGGTACCGGACTAACTAAATTTCTAATTCAGCAATGGAAGACTTTTGGGCACAGTCAAGTACTTGCAAAGTCGGAGTATGATCAAGATAGAATTGACCACTCCAAGAGTTGGAGAAGAATGTATCACTGTATTTCAATATAACAAAACCTTGGCTAGGATAATCCATTAGATAGATTTAATATTTTGAAATACAATATGAACAACCTGATCAGAGTTGATAGTTGAATTTTGAGGTGTCCTACGAGCATTGTGGTTAAGGGAATAAATTATATGAAAACTATATCCGCATGGGTTCTAAGGATGGTGTTTTACACCTTCGACCTATCTGATCGTCGGATATCATTGCTAGATGGTCATTTCGATTGATATAAAAATTTATTTTTGTACTACCAACTTAGGTTCAGACCTATTAAGTCACACATATTAGAGCTTATGATCTGATTAGATGGTTGATCAATGATTAAGAATCGTTCTAAGATTAAACAATCAATATGATTGGTGTTTAACCTAGTGCAAGTATTGCAAGAGGATCGATTAGCAATTGAATTACTAATTGGCTTAATTTGATTAAGCTAATAGGTTGAGATTAAATCTAATTAAATATGATTTAATTAGATTTGGTTTGGGCTTGATTGGATCAAGTTCAATTGGATAAGCCTAGTGCAAGGAAGAACTAGTCCTAGTCTAATTAGGACTCAGATTAACCTAATTTTCTAATTTGATTAAAAAATAAATTAAAATTAAATCTAATTTAATTAAGTTCTTAAATGGGTTAGGATTTTATTTAATTGGGTTGGTTTAATCTTGATTTTATTTAGTTAAAAGATCTTATTTGATCAAGTTAAAATAGGAGTCCTAGTATGACTAGGACTTCCTATCACTTGCACCACTTAATCCTCATGCCCCATGCCCTTTTTGTTTTATTTCTTACATAAAAATTCTCCACTCTCATGGATTCTCACATACTCTTTCTCTTCTTTTTTTCTCATAATATAATTTGTTGGAAGACCAAGTCAAAAGATGAGTTAGTTTTGCTTAGGATTCTATGAGATAGAATCTTTGTTGACCAAAACACCTTCCCTTGAGTGTCGCTCCCTCTTTTAATTAATTCTTCTCTTATTATATGAAAATAATCTCTTTTTTTGTATGCCCTCCCTTGCTGGTCCATGCCAATAATTATGGAGGAGGCACCCAAGAGTTGGCGCCCCAACAACTTCCCATGTTTGGATATTCCTAGTCTAGGATTTTGATCTAACTTGGATTCTTCTTTTTCTCTATTTATTGGATGAATTTTATTCTAATTTTTTTATGAAATATAGAACTTTGGGAGAGATTTAGGGTGTGCAAAAACTATAGAAAGAGGGTCCTTGGGCATGGGGGTTCCATAGGCACCAAACTAGGTGTCTTGGTGAGAGAAAAGAGAAGAAGAAGAGGGTCTTCTTCTAGGACTATTTTATTTTCAATCTCTCCTCCTTTTTCTTTGAGTTTTTTTCTGAGAGAGTCTTAAATCAGTAAACTTTCATCTTTCTTCTCATATTTTAGAGAGTCTAAATTTTGAAGAAGGGAGCATCGGATCGACCATCGAAGAAGGATTAGCACAGTACTAGAATGCTGTGCTAATTTTCTGCATCGAACTTCAGATCGGAGATTATAGGCTCGTGTGGATGACTCCTAGAGGTCGGACATATATGCAGCTCATGATTTTATTCTCAAGTTTGGATCAGCAAGTTAGAATATCGAACTTGCTCAGATAATAGATCTGATCTATTAACTTCATACCTACATTTGATGTAGTATAGATCTAGGTTGATTTGATCAACCTTTTACTTTCTTATTTGATTTTAATTTTTTATTTAATATCATATATTGATCATATAATAGATCTGAGATCTAGGTATTTACATATTTATTTAAATAAATATTTGATTTATTTAAGTCTTTTGCTGCAAGCTTTTGAAAAGGTTTTTAAGATCTATCTGTAAAATCCTAGATCTGATTCCTTCAAGACTCTCTAAGACCATGTCACCACAGACTGAGATGAAAATTCAAAAATTGAAAAAGATTCTATATGCTTCTGATGTGAAAAGTATTATGTACTCTATGGTATATTGTAGGCCAGATTTAGTCCATGTAGTGAGTCAAGTGAGTAGGTTTATGGCTCAGCCTGGAAAGAAGCATTGGAGAACACTAAAGAATATCTTCAGATACTTGGCAGGTTCAGTTGGGATTGACATATACTACAGTCAGTGAGAAAGTGCTAAGGAACATCCTAACATGTCTAAGAAAGCTCAAGGGCTAATAGAGAGATTTATGGATGCAGATTTTGATGGAGATGTGGATACTCGATGCTCAACATAGATTTTGTATTCAGCTTGTATGGAGGTCCAGTCTCATGGAGATCTTGCTTGCAGTCAATTATGGTCTTGTCCACTACTGAAGCAGAGTACATTGGCATCATGGAGGTAGCGAAGGAGGCTCTATGGTTGAAGAGCTTGGTGCTAGAGATGGAATTTCCATAGGATGTAGTCAAAATGCATTATGATAGCCAGAGTGCTTTGTTGCTCGTATAGAACTCTGTGTATCATGCGAGGATCAAACACATTGATATTAAATACCATAAAATTAGAGAGCTAGTGGAGGATGGTGAAGTGAAGCTGGTGAAGGTTCACACCAAGAAAAATCCAACTGATGAGCTCACAAAGGTACTTTCATGGAATAGCTTTTATAATTGCATGGTATTGATGGGGTTATCGAATAAAGTTGAGTTCACAAGGACTTGGGAGCACCAAGATGGAGATTATGAGCTCAGGTATGGTGCTCTCAAGCCTTGGAAGCAGGTGGAAAGAGATCAAGAAGCGAATGGAATCAACTGTCGAAAAGCTTCAATAAATACTTTAGAAGAGCTGGCTTGAATCCTGTCAGAAGAGCCAACCTGAGCTACAGAAGAGCCAACCCAAGCTAAAGATGAGCCAGCCTAAATTCTGAGAGAGCTGGCTCGAAGAGAGTTTCAAAAAGCATATCTAACTGATATGCTGGAAGAGCTGGCATGATTCGTACCAGAGCCAGTCCGAGTAGAAGTCGAGCAGGCTCAAACTCTGAGAGAGCCGACCCAAGTAGTAGAATAGAGAGTAGCGATTCGAGCTCTCATAGGAGACATCACCATTGAGCCGACCTGACTACTGATTAAGCCGGCTCAAGCAGTGAATAGAACAAAATGTAGTTTCTATTCTGGCCTGGTATTTGGTTTAATCCAAGAAACTTTGGGCCTTGGTTTGCAAGGTCCTAAGGGGGCTAACCTATGGATTGGACTGGGATTTATAAAATGGATGTGTGCAAGGGAGACATGGGTGTACATGGGCTCGGAGAGTGCATCACATTAGGTTAGCTAGGAGAGTTTTTTTGGTTGGATCTTATTTGACTAGGTATATATACTCTATACTGAGTTTTGTAAACAAAGCACGGAATCAATACAAGCCTTTTCTCCCTGAAATTTCTCTTCCTCTTTCATTCTTTTTCTTTTCTCCATACCCTAGGGTTTGCTAGAATTTCAATAGAATGGCCATCCCTTTTCTTGGATCTTTATTACTGTTTTTGCAAGCATCGAGTAGAAAGAATTATTTTCAATAGATTGGTATCAGAGCAGTCATCTGGAATAACACAAATGAACATTGAGCACTTAAGGGTGTGAGCTGAGATGTCGGTTATCTTTGAATATTTGCATTCTTTTGACACCGATCACATCTTCTCACATAATTAGTGGCATCCTGCTACATGGTGGGCCAGTAATATCCTTGTCGAAGTAGTTTGTAGGATAGTGACCTAGCTCCTAGATGGTTTTCGTAGACTCCTTCATGGACTTCTCTCAAGGCATATCCAGCTTCGAATGATCAAAGATATTTAAGAAGCGGTAAGGAATACAACCTCTTGTATAGTTTATCTTCATATAAAATATAATGGGAGGCTTGGTTTCTCAACTTTCGAGCTTCTTTGGGATCTCGAGAAAGGATGCCATCTTTAAGGTATAAGATTAGAGGGTCGATCTAGCTGGGCTTATGGTCAATCTACATTATTGTCTAGGACTCTTCTGAACTCAGATATTGCAGAACTTCAAAAAAGACCCCCTTTGGTAATTCATTCAGTGCCAAAGTAGCTAACTTGGACAGGAGGTCGACCCTCATATTTTCTACTCTAGGGATCTATTGGATGTTGAAGTTACTAAAGGTAGAAATCAAGCTCTTCACTTTATCTAGGTACTTCTTCATGCTTTCTTCCTAGGCTTCATAAGTTTCACTGACTTGCCCCACTACCAGTTGTGAATCACTGAAGACCCTTACATAATCTGCTCTCAGTTCTTTATCTATTCGTAGCCCAGCAACTAGGGCCTCATACTCGGCCTCATTATTGGTAGTGGAGAATTCAAAGCGCAGCACACACTCAGGAAGTACCCCTTCTAGGTTGACGAGAACCAAGTCTGCACCTGCTCCAGAAGTATTAGATAATCCATCAACATACAAGGCCCGGAAGTCTTCAGGTAGATCTATTTTTTTAGGGGAGTTTGGCTGTGACTCGGGGATGCTCATTTTGATGTGCTCAAGTTCGACGGTGTCCGAGATGATACACTCTACCACAAAATTGGCCAGTATCTAAGCTTTAATGGAAGGCCGTGGCTGAAAGTTAATATCAACTCCGTGAGCTCAATTATCCATTTTGCAATTCTTCCAAAGGTATCCGATCGATGAAGAACTGCTTTGATAGGTTGATCAATGAGGAGTATGACCGTATGCCCCTAGAAGTAAGTTTGAAGCTTCCTAGTTGCAATCAGCAGAGCATAAGTTAGTTTTTTAACTTCGTATATCTTGTCTCTGTGTCCCTCAGGACTCGACTTATTTAGTAGATCGGCCTTTGTATCTTTGCCTCTTTTTTAACCAAGATTACCCCGATGGCTATAGGAGACACGGCTAGGTACAAGAATAATTCTTCGCCTGGCTGGGGCATGGCAAGGAGAGGAGGCGAGCTGAGGTAGTCCTTCAACTCCTTAAATACTTGTTGGCATTCCAGAGTCCAGTAGTTCTTTGGCTGCTTGAGTCCCTGAAAGAAAGGCATGCAGTGCTGCGCCGACCTTGAAATGAAGCAATTCAGAGTTGTGACCTTTCCTGTTAGATGTTGGACTTCTTTTACTATCTTTGGGGCCATCATTTCCTAGATAGCTCAAATATTTTCAAGATTTGCTTCGATGCCTCGCCTTGACACCATGAATGCCAAGAACTTTTTCGAGGTTATCTCAAAGGCACACTTGGTCAGATTCAGCTTCATCTTGTACTTTTAAAGAGTGATGAAGGTCTCTTTCAGGTCGGCAACATGGTTCGTTGAAGATCGACTTTTGACCAGCATATCATCCACATAGATCTTCATATTGCGGTCGATTTACTTCTTGAAAATTTTATTCACCAAGCACTGATAGGTCACACTTGCATGTTTAAGTCCGAAGGGCATGACCCTGTAATAATAAAGACCATGGTCAGTAACAAAAATAGTTTTCTCCTCATCTTCTAGTGCCATCCGGATCTAGTTGTACCCAGAAAAGCCATCTACAAAAGTAAGGAGTTCATGGCCCAAAGTTACATCCGCCAGTTAGTCTATCCTAGGCAGAAGATAACTATCTTTTGGGTAGGCCTTATTCAAGTATGTGAAGTCGATGCACATCCTCCATTTATCGTTTGTCTTTTTGACAAGAATGATGTTTGTAATCCAGTCTAGGTAGGATACTTCTTGGATGAATTTGGCTTCGAGAAGCTTGTCGACCTTGTCTATGATTGCCTTCTGTCACTTTGATGCAAAACTATACTTTTTTTGCTTTACTGGTCGACGTTTAAGATTAACAACCAAGCAGTGCTCCATTACCTCTGCATCGATCCCAGGCATGTCTGCAGGAACCCAAGCAAAGATGTCAGCATTTCTTCGCAAGAAGGTGATGAGCTACTCCTTAACTTCTCTCAGATTGGAGCCAATTTGAAGAGTGTGATCTTCATTTCCATCGTTCAGAGTGATTGCGACAAGATCATCAATTGGTTCCCCCCGCTCTTCAGTTAAGTCATCATAGGTATCAAGTCCATCTACTGGATAGAGTTCTACTTGTTTTCCTTCCTATAGGGCAATAGCGTAGCAATGTCATGCCAGAGCTTGATCTTTCCTGACCCCTCCAACTCTATAGTCTATTGGAAACTTCATCTTCAAGTAGTAGGTTGAAACCGTAGCCTAAAGTACATTCAAACTAGATCAACCAAGAATTACATTATAGGTGGATGGAGCCTTCACCACCAAAAAGTCAACTTAACCTTGGATTGCTTTAGGTACTGAGCTGTAAATATTGGTAGAGTAATTATGCCTTCAATCGGTATAGAATCACCAGTAAATCCTACCAATGGGGAGCTTATTGGTCCCATACGATTACTAGGTATAGACATTTTAAAGAATACATCATAAAATAAAATATCAATAGAGCTTCTATTATCAATTAAAATACAGCATACATCATAATCAGCAATATTTAAAAAAACTACAACCATATCATTCTATGAAAATTGAATCCCTTGCGCATCTTCTTTAGTAAAAATGATGCGCTCTTCAGTCCTTTGCTTCTTTGATGGCTTTGTCGATCCACTTGCTCTCCCCGGTTGATGTCCCTTAGTGATGGTGTTGATGATCCCAAGTGGGGGTCGATCTTCTTGCTGTTCATCCTGCTGAGGTGGATCTGATTGCTGGGGTGCTCTTGACTGATCTTCTCTCCTTTCAGATTGGCGCTGCAGAAATCGGTCTAACCAGCCTTGCCTGATGAGCTCCTCGATTTTATCCTAAAGCTGGATGTATTTTTCGATATTGTGATCATGGTCACGATGGTAGAGGCAGTACTTATTAGGATTGCACTTGCCAGGATGAGTGCACATCCTTTTCGATCGTAGTAGTTGCTTCTTGACCTTCATCAACACTTGGATCTTTGGAGCGTTCAGTTGAGAGTAGTTGTAAAATCTCCTAGGAGGAGAGTTTCGTCGTGCCCTTCGATTTGAGCTCTTCTATCGATGAGCTTAAGGTGGAGTTTGAGCTCATCGATGCTCAAGAGTTCTAGAATGTAGCTAAGCTTTACTCAATTTTTCAATAATTATGGGCTTGCTTGATTCACCCGCCTACTGCTCTCTTATAGCCTCTTCATCTTTCAGCTTGAAAGCCTCCTCCACTCGGGCGTAGCCTTCAGCTTGGGCCAGCATATCAGTGAAGTCTCAGGGGTATTTCTTCTTCAGAGAGAAGAGAAGATCATTCTTCTGAAGGCTGCCTTTCAATACGGCCATGATAATAGATTGGTCTAGATTACGAACTTCTAAAGAAGCAACATTGAAATGATTGACATAAGCTTAGATAGTCTCTCCTTCTTTCAACTTGATGTTGATGAAAGAGTCAGAACCTCACCTCTTGCATCGATTGCTGATGAAATGAGCCACGAATTCATGGCTCAGCTAATCAAAAGAAAAGATGGTACTTGATTTAAGGCTCGAGTACCAATTTCTTGCTATTCCTTTCAGAGTAGAGGAGAAAACATGGCAGAGAATGGTGTCATGAGTGTCCTGGAGCAACATCATGATCCTAAAAGCTTCGAGGTGGTCGACCGGATCGGTGGTTCTATCATAACTTTCAAATCAAGAAAGCTTGAAGTTTGGCAAGACAGGCTCCTGCACGATTCGGATAGAAAAGAAATGATCAATACAGATGTCATCGTTGTGGACTGGGATGGCATGATGGAGTTCCTCAATCCATCGATTCATTTTTTGGAGCTTTTGATTGGGAAGATCATCTCGATCATGGATCTTAAAGGGCTGGTGGCTCAAGTGAGGTAGAGATCTCTTGGAGGTCAAATCATGGTTAGGGCAAGGGTTCTCTACTCTCTGCTTCTCTTTCCTAGGGATCACTAGTCGACTCACCTGGGTCAGCCTCCTCTGTGCCAGATCTCAAAACTCTAGCAAGGATTGGCCAGACTGATGCCGAGGTCTATTGCATAGCCTGCACTGCTTCAGTGAGACCTTTAACTTGCTGCACTAGTAGGTTAAACTACTCTAAATCTACCATAACTGTTGGTGGAGGTTGAGGTGCCGGTGACAAGATTGGAGCGAGCAGATTTGTTGATTTTGGGTTGGATTTAGTGGCAGTGGCACAGGATCGCCTCGAAGGAGATCTCCTAGGAGGCATTTTACTAAAGCAAGAGAAAGATCAATAGGAAATGGATGAGAAATGGGAAGAGGAAGATGATCACTTCGACTGTGGACTTCTTTTAGAACAAGGGCTCAAAAGGTTACTTCCTCTAGCACCAATTCTTTTGGTGTAGAAAATAGTTGCTAACGCCGGAGCTTGTTGGAGCTAGAAGAGACGGCCACTACTAGGACCTATAAAATGAAGTCCAGACTAGAGATGGATGGCTTCGATATGATCCTTCGATGGTCAAGTCAGTTTTCTAGCTAACAAGAATGGAGTTCATAAAAATTTAGAGTAGAGAGGAGAGCTTAGTCCTTAGAAACAAAAATATATCTGGAGGATTTTTTTTATAGATGGAGCTCGTAACAGAATGATAGTGACAACCATAATGGAATGTCAGTAGGCTATTTGGGTCATACGGAGTTTGTTACGAAGATTGGGTTGTCATTTATCGTGACCTATAGGTAGTTGGATTTAATTTGATGAAGTTTGGATGAAAAGCTAGGGTTCTATGCTTGGTAGCAAGTTATTTATATTAAGGATGGAAAATTCAAAATCAGACTTGTAGGATCTGGTGTGGTGCTCCCAAGCCATGGAGGATCACGGCAGGAGCAAGAGTGTTGGCTCCAGAAGACTAGAATGGGTGTGGTTCTAGGACTAGGATAGGAGTTATCCTAGGATGAAGATGGTGTGTAGCCCTGCATGGACTCGATGTTTAGGTGTGAGAATCTTGAGGTGGACTTGGTAGGTGCTTTGGAGATCTAGAATATAAGGTGGAGCAAAGAACCAAAGTCAAGAGAAGAATTAGTCAAGATAAGGGACTGACACATAGGCAGGCTGGTTTGGATACGCAGTCGAGCTAGCTTGGACTGAGACCGAGCCGACTCGGGGTGCAGTCGAGCCGACTATCTTAGGCAAACAAAAGATAGAGCTCAGGTGATACGTAGTCAAGCTAGCTCAGCTCTTGAAAGAGCAAGTTCGATGGTGGCAAACAGAACTAGATAGGATTTTCTATTTGGAATCTTAAGGCCTGGTCTAATAAGGTCTTAAGGTGGCTAACACATGTATGGGTCGGATTTAAATCCAGGAGATGAGAGCAAGGGAGACATAGATGTACATGGGCTCGATGAGTACTTTCATGTATTAGGTTAGTCAAGAAAATTTTTGGTCGAGCCTAATATCTATATATAAATACATAGGTTATATTAGGATTTTATAACGTAGATTGAAATATAGATATTTTCTCTCTCAATCTCTCTTCTCTCTTCTCTCTAGAGTTGCTACCCAAAGGGGGGCGCCTTCCTCAAGCCTAAGGAGGGAGGCACCCCATCATAGATCTAGATTAAGTAGATCGGTAGTCTTCTACCTTAGAGAATGTCAAATTTCTCCTCAAGTTCATGCTAAAGATCAGGGATTTCTACAACATGTGGTATTAGAGCTAGGTGATGCCATGGTGATGTTACAATAATTGATATCAGAGCCCGTTGAGCATGAAGGAGGAAGAAGATCAAGTTTTAGCAGAGATCAGCAACGAGGCTTAGATCTAAGATTTTCTCCAGGCTTCGTGGGGAAGGAAGTGATCTAAGGCTACTATCCATCATCCCTAGTCAAGATAAATTTTTAGATCTATTTATTGGCTATGTTTAGATTTGGTTTGATCATGGAGAATAGTGGGTTGAAGGTAGGATTTGAAGAGTTTGATGAAAAAAATAGTTTCATAATATGGAAGGTTAGGATGGAGGATCTGCTGATTCAGATGAGGCTAGATTTAGCCTTGAAGGATAGACCGGAGGAGATGACAGACAAGGAGTGGAAGTCCTTAGAGAAAAGGGCTTGTGCCACGATTAGGACTTGTCTGACAGATAAGATGTTGTATGGCGTGCTGGAGGAGAAGGCACCCAAGGGTTTGTGGTCGAGGTTACATCAGTTATACATGAGGAAGAACAAGTATAACAAGATGGTGCTGAAAAAGCAACTATATAGCCTTTGAATGTAAGAGGATAAGGATATTGCAGAACATATTCAATGTTTTGATTAGATGAGCATGGACTTACTCAACATTGGGATGGAGCTCGAAGAGGAGGATAAGAGTTTATTGCTGCTATGTTCACTATCCAGGAGCTTCGATCTATTAGTAACCATACTGCTGTATGGTAAGGAGACATTGGTATACAAGGAGATCGTATCAGTGCTAAGGTCCAACGAGTAGCAGAAAAGAATGATGAAGAGGGAGGTCTTCTAGAAGGGTCTCATGGTGTGAGAGAGGCCCAAGCAAGAAAAGAAGATGGGTCAGCGAAGGGACAGCAAGGGGTCCAAGAAGTGCTTCAAGTGTGATGAAGTAGGACACTTTAAGTGAGAATGTCCGATTTGGATGAAGTGCAAAGGAAGAAAAAGTCAGATTCTATCATTTTAGTCACTAAAAATGATGAGTCGAATGAGCTCTTGGTGGTTTCGGAGGAGCCTACAAGGTACAACATATTCGAGATAGTTTTGAAGGAGTTCGAGATAGTTTTGAAGGGATCCACAGAGTGCGGAGGGTCTGAAGGAGTAGCGACTATGTATGAGATGCAGCAGCAGGCTCAGCAGTGCAGTATTGAGTGGTTGGCCTCGAGGGACTCGATTATAGAAATAGCTTTTGCGGCATCAGGGAGACTTTAATTTTAGATGGAGCATCGGATAGAGGTGGCTTCATAAGTAGAGATAGTTCTAACATGAGTTCATAGCAGAGAAATGTAGGAGGACCAATATTCTAGCACCAACGCTGGAGATGCACAGTTCTAGATGAAGAAGCATGTATGGAAGGATAGGCAAAGTTCTAAGGAGATTGTGGTAGGGTATGCAGCGGACATTGGCATATGATTGCTGCAGATTCTCCATGAAAGTTCAGGATAAATGATGCGGCTGCCAAGCAGAATGATGTCTATAACTTCAAGGGTGGTGCATAGGTATAAGCCAAGATCTTCACCGATGGAGACGGTCATCCCAAAGGCCTAAAAGGGAGCTCAACAGCCAAAGAAAGATGGTAGTGGCAAGGTGTGCATAAGTAGCTGTTAGGATGTGCATCGATAGCAGAATCGTGCAGGAGAATATTGCCAAGTGTGCCAAGGTTTGGGCATACCAAGATGGAGATTATAGGATCTAGTGTGGTGCTCCCAAGCTTTAGGAGGTCACAGGAGGAGCCAGGGTGTTGGCTCTGAAAGATTAGGATGGGTGTAGTCCTAGGGCTAGGATAGGAGTTGTCCTAGAATGAAGGCGGCGTGTAGTTTTGCACGGACTAGAGGTTTAGGTATGAGGACCTTAAGGGGGGCTTGGTAGGTACTCCAAAGATCTGGGATAAAGGATAGAGCAAAGAACCAAAGTCAGAAGAAGAATCAGCCAAGATAAGAGGCTGACACACTGGCGGACTGGTTTGGATGTACAGTCGAGCTGGCTTGGGCTGAGATCGAGCCGACTGAGGGTGCAGTCGAGCCGGCTGTCTCAAGCAGATAGAAAATAGGGTTTAAATGATATGCAGTCGAACCAGCTCGACTCCTAACAGAGCTAGCTCGACAATGGTGGACAGAACTGGATGGGGTTTTCAGTTTGGGATCTTAAGGTTTGGTCTAATAAGATCTTAAGATGGCTAACACATGTATGGATCAGATTTAGATCCAGGGGATGAGAGCATGAGAGACATGGGTGTATATGGGCTTGGTGAGTGCTTTCATGTATTGGGTTTGCTCGAAGAGTTTTTGGTCGAGCCTAATAGCTATGTATAAATACATAGGTTATATTAGATTTTTATAACGTGGATTGGAATACATATCTTTTCTCCCTCAATCTCTCTTCTCTCTTCTCTCTAGAGTTGCCACCCAAAGGGAGGCGCCTCCCTCAAGCCCAAAGAGGAAGGTGCCCCATCACAGATCCAGATTAGGTGGATCGATAGTCTGCTACCTTAGAGAATGTCAAAGTTCTTATTAGGTCCATGCTAAAGATCAGGGGTTTCCGCAACACGTGGTATTAAAGCTAGGTGATGCCACGGTGATGTTACAATAGGACTGGCCGAACTTGAAGGTTGGCTTCTAAGTAGTTGATGATGAACTCATGATTGGATTCTGCTGGACTGCCTGCAATAGCTCTTAGAAGCTCAGCCATCTTCAAGGTCGACCAAGAGTAGATGTAAACATTTAGATCGAAAGTGAGGGAACAACAGGCTCTTTGATGAGGACTGTGGCCTGACTTCTGCTTTTGGAAGTTTGGCCATCTCTTCTGGATGAATTAGGACCTGCATCGATGAAGACGTCCTCTTACTGACCCGAGTGCATTTGGCCGAGGTCCTTGTGCTGATTCAAATCCATCCGGTCGAAGTCTATAAGAGGTAGTCGATAGCATTTGCCATCCATAGTGAAGGAATTTGGTTGGATAGAAGTTCAAAAACTATTGAGGTTGGGTGGTGCAAGAGACCCGCTCAGGGCAACTATCGTTTAATCCAAACTATAGGTTGAAATAGAGGAATTGGGCCACCCTCAAGGTCGTCTAGTGACTGAATTGGGATCGTACTATTCAAGCTCGTTCGGTCAAACTTCATTACCTAACCTTGGCTGGGTCTGCAATTATAAAGTTACCTTGGAGTTCAAGATCTGTCGTCATAATTCCCAGCCGTGCCTCATCAAGGTTGGGTATCGAGCTGGACTTCAAGGAGAGCTATTTTACCCTCAACAGTACTAATAAATTGGTTGAGTATTTAAGATAAAATTCAGGAAGTTAGGAGCCTATCTCGATGAAGCTCCATATTCTTGATTGAAAGAATCAAGAAAGAAGAGCAAAATAGATCAAGCCAAATATTTTTCAAAATTTACTAGGTCTTGAGCCGAGTCAAGGGAGGGTTGAGTCAACTCTAGCACAGTTACAACACTTGACATAGATCGTGAGTTGATTCAAGAATAGTATGAGCTGACTCAAGGACTTAAATAGGTATCGGGACTTAAAAATAGAAGACAGCATTTTAGATCCTATCATTGGAGTCGACTCAAGCACAGTGTGAGCCGATTCAAGCATCTCTAACATGCTTCAAGATTGTCATGGTTGAGGAGTCGACTCAAGAAAAGCATAAGCCGACTCAAGTCTTAGGAGGGTACTGGTTCAAGGATAGAAAGCTAGATTTTTCATCTTATAGTTGAAGCCAACTCAAGAATTCATGAATTGACTTATAGGGATCTTGAGCCGACTCAAGGATCTGGAGAGTCGACTTATGAGCTTCTGATAGCACTAATAGCTAGTTTTCTATATTACTTTAAATGACTAGTTTTTCACTCCAATGTCTATTTCAGTCCTTCCAATGGCCAAAACTATCTCTTCAACTATTTCCAAACTTATTAGAGGCTAGAGAATCAATTGGAAAGGAAAAAAAAGTAGATTAAAAAAAAAGTCATCAGATTGAGTGAGGTTTATTGAATATCATTGCAAAGAAAGAAAAGAAAAGAATTAGTGCACAAAATTGAGAGCTTTTGAAGAGAAATCATCTCTGACTTTATCCACATCCTCTTAAGCATCATTCAAGAAAAGTTGAAACATCCTTTGTGCAATTCATCGGCAACTTATTCGGGCTTATAAGAGTTCATCTTTTTATTTTTTATTTGTACTAAAATTCTACATCTTGTAATTTTATTTTTTTTACAAGTTTTTTTGGAGGAAAGAAACTTGGGGTTAGGCTTGTCCAAGCCCAGAATTGGATATGTATAGATTTTGGTTGGTGAGCCTATAAAACCAACTGGATTGGTAGTGAGCTTGAAAAACTATCGATGTAAGGTTTTGGTTAGTAATATCAAAAAGCTAACTAGGTTTGTTTGTGAGTCCGAAAAAATAAATACACCATAATTAGAGAGATTATAGTAAAATTTTGAAGAAAAGCTTAGAAAGTGAACGTAGGTGCGGATTGTACCAAACCACTATAAAATTCTTGTGTATTTGTATTGTGCTTTTTCTTATTTATCATTCTTACATTCAATACTTGATTTGCATAGTTATAGTTTTTGAATAGTACTCCTCATATTCTATTTTTGCTGTTAAATTACATTCATCTCACTAATATTTGAGCTAGTTCAATTAATTGCACATACTTGTTAAGATATCAAATTTGGTTAAAATTTTATAAGAATCCAATTCCCTCCCACCTCGGGTTGCTACCTCTGGGCAATAGTTATGTTGCTTATTGGGCTAGCATAGCTCATTATTATTCTATTTCTTTGATTTCAGATTTTGGACTTGGTGTAGCATGCTACATTATCTAGGGCATTCAGAGAATCTTAATTTTCAAGGATTAAGGTTGTTTTATTATGGATTCAAAATTATTTTGGAATAATTAGATTTACTGTTTAGATAGCCTTGCACACTTGTAGGGTCTGCCTTACAGCATCTATTAAGAACTCGATCTTGGAAATGATAGATTTAATGGTATCAGAGCTTAGATTTAAGATCACTAGAAATTTTGACTAGTTATGACAAAAATAGTGTATAAGTGTTTAGGTTATAAGATCCTTAAGACTCATTGGAAAGACTGAGAGTTGGTAGCTATTAGGCAATAAGATGCATCTGATTGCTTTATTAGTCATAACTTTATGTTGTTTTATTTGAATATCATGTGATAATTCTTTTATTTATTTTGCTAAAATTAAAAATGTTGCCCCACTATATCTAAAGCCAAAGAGCAAATAAGTTAGTTTGAGAATTTTAGGATGGAGTCCATTGTAACATGATGGTTGAGATCACATATTTAAAAGGGTTGCCATAATGCACTTAGCAAATTATAATGATTTGATTGATAGGGTTAAGAATATGGAGATTATTGGAAGAAAATTCAAAATATAAAAGGAATGAAGCAAAAGAGAAGAGGTAGAGATTTTGATTCTCATAATGGATAGGATGGATAGAGTTTTTTGAAACCTACAAAATTTTGAGTAATTGAGGGCCCTCAACATTCACTAGGTTTTCATCAGAAGAAATGAGAGTCTTACAGGGGGATTAATTAATAGGACAGGCAATAAGTATATTATGTGTAATGGTATTCATGAGACTAAGAACTACAAGCGGATATCTAGAGTTTGTTCAAGCATTACAAGAAAAAGCATTTTAGTGATGGATATTAGTGATGGCTAAGTTGCCATCGCTAATAATAATTTTTATCAATGAAAAATGGTGACCCAAATTTTGTTCCATAGCCAAAAAAGAAATAATTAGCAATGGAATTTTAATGCTTTTAGTGATGGTAAGTTCCATTGCTAATAAAAAATAATTTAATTTTTTAATTATATTTTATTATTATTAGCAACGAAAGATATTTATTTACGATGATGTTTTGCCATCGCTAATAAGTTTTCCCACCTATTTTTGCTTCCCTGCATGCCCTCATTCTCCCATTGTGTGCCCTCGTTTTCCCCCACCCCTCTCTCACTTTCTAGGTTGGCTCCCCTGCTGGTGATAGACCCTTTTCTTTTCCTTGCCTCCGATCCCCCTCTTTCCCCTATCATTGAATCCCATTTCCCCAAGCCACCGACCATCTCCCCGAGCCCCTGGCCATCAGATCCCACTTCCTTAAGCCCCAAGCCACCTCCCCAAGCCCCTGTCTGCTAGATCCTGAGCCTCTCGGTTGCCTCTTGCCTCTCTGAGCCTCGACTGCCTCCCTAAGCCCCCGACATGCCTCCCTCGAGCCACCTCCAATCATCCTCTTTCCCCTGCCATTGGATCAAGCTTCACTAAGCCCCTGGCCATCTCCTCGAGCATCGATCCCTCGACTGCCTCTCCGAGCCCTTGACCTATCTCCCCGCGGCCACCTCCCTGAGCCCTCGTCTGTCGGATCCTGAGCCCCAGCCTAGCCCATTTTCAGTCCTATTTGTAATCATGCTCGGTGCTTTGGAACCTCTAAGATGGGATTTGCCTGGATGTCATGCTGATATGCTCATGCAGCCTAGTTGTCTGACATGCTCTAAGTCTACATACAGGGGTTGCACATCCCGACCATCCTCATTTGCAATTATGTCCTTTACTTAGAAATTTAGTATTTTAAAAATTTAAAAAATATTACATTACATATAATAATAAACCCATCTTTTGATTAATGTATATATTCTTTAAAATCTATATATTTATATATTTTTATATAGATGGAAGAATTATGTGCATTAGTCAATTGGCTATCCAGTTTAGATAGTTTAGAAATTATAATTAATTCTATAGGTAATTACAATAATCAAATGATATATTAAGGGTTCGAAAAAAATTTTGGATAGTATTTTTTTTAATTCTCACACATCTTCAACCATGTGGGAAAATCTAAGGATAAATACTGTCAAAATTTCTATTGGCCCCTATTGTGTATCATTTGATTATTGTAATTGACCTATAGAATTAATATAATTCCTAAATGGCATAGGACTTTCTATACCTATTAGTTGATGATATGATGCATTTATTATATAAATTATTTTAAATAATAAAATATTTAGTAAGCATTTTGTCTTGTATTTGTATATGTAGAATTCTTAGATAGTATGCCATGGACCATAGTTGGATGGACCATCAAGTAGTCGATGGGATGATTTCTAATGAATATAAGAAGGGTGTCAAGTTTATGATTATTCTTTTGAGAATGCTACACTCTTAGTTCAGGGATGAGCTTGTTGTTCTTATAATAGATGTGTCAATAGACAAATGCTTGATAGAGATATAATAATTATCCATTTATATAGAAGTGGATTTATGTCAAACTACAAGCATTGGTACTTGCATCGAGAGACATAGGAGATAATTGCTAGGGTTAGAAGTCATAAGCAGGATAGAAACATGATAGAATGGTTGATATGGTTATGGATGTGGCTAGTCCTGAATCTGACGTTGATATAAAGGATGATCTAGAAGCTAGTAGTGGTAATTTCTATCATATGCTAAAAGATGCTGATTAACCACTATGGCCAGGATGTAAAACACACACTATATTATTAGGTGTGTTAGAGTTTATCGAACTTGAAGGACGAGTTTAATATGATAGTCAATTGTTATGATAGGATGGTAATAATAATAAAGAAGATGCTACCAAAGGATGAGAAGCTTGTTGGAAGCTTTTATGCTTCAAAAAAAATAATGAAAGGGTTAGGCATGAGATACAAGAAAATAGATGCATGTCATAATGAATGCATGCTTTTCTACAAGAAGGACCAATTGAAGAGTGTTAGAGTAAATCCGTCAACTGTAGAACACAGATCACCCATCTAAGATCACCTATAAGAGATATAGCACTACTTTGTTATTGTAGAAAGATAGAGAAAGACAAACAAATACAACCATATATGTGGTTCGGCCCAAGTGCCTACATCCACGGATATGAAATACTTCACTATTGAGAAAGAACAACAGAGAAAATACTGTTAGATATATGTGCCCTAGAAGCCAGAATTGGCTGACACTTGTAATACACTTCTAGGGGCAAAATTGTAATTTTGACTATAATCAATAAAATGGGTTATTTTCTATCACACCTGTGTATTTAGTGTCTGTGATACATCCTTTGAGTTAATGGTAATGATAATTCATATTTTCAAGAGTTGAAAATTTAAGACATGAATAATCATTATTAACTCATAAACAGCTCCTGACCATAGGATCATCACGAGGATGGTGATTGATCCGGAAGGTTGGTGTACGATCGCTTCTCTTTAGTAGATGAGTCTTGAGTCTACGGTGTGGAGACACCGGAGCGAGAGTACAGGTACTCGTTAGAGAACGAGGGCACTGAGCGTGACCACCTCGAGTAGTCATTAGGAAGTCTACCTTCTCGTCAATGACTGACTCGATGCTGCAGTAGTGTGTCTGGTTCTTTGACCTGAGATGCATCGGCAGTTCACCTTGAGGGTGTTATAGTTTGACTACACCATTACTCGGTCTCCTAGCCATATGGAACCCTGAGGTGTATGTTGGCTATAGCATGTTCATTGTAGGAACTGGATTGCATCAAGATGGAATCTATCTACCTCGGTGGTAGAGGAGTAGCCCTATGATGATCATGAGAATCAAGTCCAGAAATCCATGGCCATGGTAGAGTGAAATAATAGAAAGAGTTTCTATTTAGATTTTCACATTGGACTCGAATCGAATGATTACATCATATGACAGAGACTAGGGTTTGACGAGTTCACCTTAACCCTAATCTGATCGGGGCTCAAGATAGAAGAACTTAATCACACAGGTAGCTGCACCAAGAGGTTCGCATTCAGCTCTGATGGGTTGCCACCATATACTGCTAGGTGTCACTGGTGGATTTTGGGAGCAATTAGAATGATTTAGATGATCGATCATTCTAGCTGTTCGAATCAGAAGAGTTCTGATCCATCGAAAGGAGTTTCGATGATGTCGATGATAGAGATCATGACATATCCCATTACCATACAGAACTGAACCTAACTGGGTCACACAAACAAGGGTTTGAATCTGGTGATCATCAATTGAACTGATCTAGTTCAATTGATCTGAATGAGATTCAATTAGGTTCAAGGAAATCGTGCTAGCACTCGATTGAACCTAACGTTCTTCTTTTACTATCATAAATAAGTTGTCCTGACTGAGCCAAAGGAGTTTGTGCTCAATCAGAGGCCTTCATATGGTCTGACTGGAGGTTGTCCAAGTCAGAATAAGGTTGTCTTATTTTGTAAGACATTACCTGCCATTTTTGGTCACCTGCCATTTCTTGTTCTTTGACTTTGGTCAAAAGTCTACCTTTGACTGGTCAAACGTTGACCATTGACCCTTTGACTTTTGACCACATGTCATGCACCTATTGGAGAGCTGGTGGGGGCCTGTCCCCCTGCCAGAACCTGGCAAGGAGAGGGCGCACGCCAAGGGTGGCGTGAGCCCAAGTAGGAGGCGCCTAGGAGTCCTTGTTGGACAAGGACTCCACCTCCCTTTTGGATTCCAATCAGAGTTCTACTAAGAATCCAGTTTGACTGGTCTTAGGCGCCCTCTAAGGAGGAATCCAGGGGTCTCTATTCCAACCAATCAGATTTAGATCTGATTTCACAAAGGGTTGTGATTGGTTGAGAGGAAGAGGAGTTGGATCACAAGAGGTCTATAAATAAGACCCTGCGCCCAACCCTAATTCCAAGTAAAGAGTGAATGCTAATTAGATACGCCCCAAGGCTGCCTCTCCCCTCCTTCTCCATGCCATAGTCTCTTCTCCTCTTGCTCTCCACGTCCAAAAGGTGTTTTGGACTTAGGTTTGGTGCGATTCAGATCAAGGAAAGGCGATCAAAAGCAAGAAGGCTGCGCTGCTGCAAAAGGACGACTGCAGATCTTCAAAAGAGTTTTGAAGATCCTCCAGATCAGATCCAGATCTGAATTTTTGGAGGTGTGATAGAGAAGAAGAGGATCTCCAGATCCAACCCGAGTGGATACCGGTAGAGGCCAGGCGCTTGCGTGGCTAAGATCCAGAACCTTCCGCTGCAATCAGGATCATCTACAGGGTAATAGGATTACCCAAATCAGGTAAATTAAATTTGATTTAATTTATCTTATTTTATTTTATTTATTAAAATAATAATAATCAGATCTAAAACTTATCAAGATCTGATTGAGATCAAGAGAAAATTTTTGAAATATATCTCTTGATCTAATCAGATCTGAACGAACCTGGACCAGGAAATCAGGATTTCCCTTCAACTGGTATCAGAGCCATGGTTCTAAATTGTTTAGATCTGATTTTAAATTTATTTTAATTAGAAAATAAATTGATTTCAGATGTCACATGAGATGTGATCAGATCTGAAATCAGAAAAAATTAAAATTAAATGATTTGGATCTAAGAACATTAGAAGATATGCATGACTAGTTCTAGAAATAGAATAGTTCTATAGAATAGTTTTTGCATGTTTTGATTTAATCTGATTAAATCATATTTTAGATCTATCTTATTTACTATTTTTGATATTATAAGTGTTATAATAACATCTGAAAAAATAGCAAATAAAAATTATTTAATTTTAAATATCATATGAGATATGATAGATGCATGTCTAGACTAGTTGTAGAATAGTTCTACATAATTGTCTAGATTAGAATTTATTTTGATTAGATCAATTTAAATCTAATTTTTTAGATTATTATGAGATAATTTAGATCTAAAAACATGCATGATTTGATACATGAGATGTATGCAAAATATGCCATGATTAGATCTAAATTTGTATATGAGATATATGATATAGATCTATAACTGTTTTGTAGATTTACATGTTCCTGATTAAGGCGTTCCTCTTGGCCGTCCGGTCATAAGAACGAAGAAGGGTTTAAAGGCCCTCTCTTCCCATTCGATGGGGTGTTCTTATGACGTGTAGGGGTGCTGCGTGTTCGTCCTTAATCAGAAACCCAAAACTTACTTTCTGCAAAACCCTAGATCCTGAAATCCTAGGATTTATTGTGCATATTTTATTTATGAACCCTACTTAATTAAGAATTAAGTTTATGGAATATTAATTAGGTCTAAAATTGAGAATTTCAGATCTAAGACATATTCATAATACTGGGTTCGGGCTTGGGTAGCTCAATTAGGTCTAAGCGGTTGATCAAATCGAATCAAGAGTTGGTTAGATGGGATCAACAATGCTTAAATTGACCAGCCTAATAGGATTAAGTCTGGGTCAAGATCGAGTCACGATCAAGCAAGACCTAATTAGGCTCAGAGGTTAGAGTCTGGATTGTAGGCTAACCCAATTGGTTCTGACTCAATAATTTGGTGTCTAAGGTAAGTTTGGCACAGACGACCGACTGGTTTTTAATTGGAAGCTACTCGACCTGAATGCGTTCTTGTGCGAGTTAATGGCATATTCCTTCCACCGGTCTCACTTACCTGGCCATATCTGTTGACACAGTTCTGATCTGAGGTGGTCAATAATCCGAGCTAACCCATGCCACTAGGTTAGTCATAATTGTTATGACTAAGCCAAGTCTAGTTTAATGAGACCTGAATCAATTCTCCCTAAGAAAAGATTAAGTCTGAGGTCTTCCACCATTGTAGACGTGCGGGCCCTTCCCGGGGTTGATTGTTCTCAGCTGGATACAGTGGCTCAGTTGCACCGGGAAGACGCAACCATGTCTATTAGGCATTGGATGCTATGGGCTGGAGGATGAGTTGGGCTCAATATTCCGGATACGGTGAGAGACCCAATTAGGAACCCAGTCTATGCAAATGGTGGGTCTGACTTAACTAAGGAGTGGATCAATATTTCGGATACGGTGAGATTCATGAATTAGAGACCAAGTTTGGGTGCACCATGATTAGAGAATCATTGAACAAGAGTTGTTCACTCATTGGCTAACCCATCACCAATAACTGTTAGGTGAGGTGATGAGTCAGTTGGTGAGACCGCACCACCCACTAGAAATCATTAATCGCGGAGATTTTCGCATCTCTACAGAGGGAGTGTAGGGATCCGAGAAAATAGTGGGAGCTAATTTGTTTAAAAATAAAATCCCTAAACAAATTGGTCAAGTCAAAATTACAGTATCTAACTAGAATCTTTGACTCTCTACAGGAAAATGTCTGCGTCCAACCCACTTGGCACGTATCCTAGACACACATAGAGACTGACTGGACCCAATTATAAAGATTGGCTCAGGAACTACAAAATTATTTTGGGTTCAGAGAAGTTAACACCATGTTTTGGACCAGGACCCTCCCACCTTACCAGCTCGTCCATCCACTGAACAGAGAGCATCTCTGGAAAAATGGATTGACGAAGATAAATAAGGCCAGATACTTACATGTTGGGCTCGATGTCTGATGAGCTCCAGCGCCAACATGAAGATATCAGGACTGCTCGCCAAATGTTGGCTCACCTACAGGAGATGTTTGGTGAACAGAGTCGCGCAGCCAAATATCAAGTCACGAAATGACTTTTTAAGGCTAAGATGCGTGATGGGCAGTCAGTCCAAGATCACTGTCTGACAATGATCAAGGACATGGAAGAGCTTGAGAAGCTCGGTGTGAAGTTGGACTTGGATCTGCAGAACGATATTATTCTGCAATCCTTGACTGATGCATATGGGCAATTCATCATGAATTACCACATGCATAAACTTCAAAATTCCTTGGCCGAGTTGAATGAATATGCTGGTTACCGCTGAGCTTTCTATGAAAGGTTCTAAAGGCTCAGTTCTTGCTATGGAATGGACTTCTTCCAAAAGAAAGTCTTATGGAAAGAAAAAGAAGTCTGTGAAAAAGCAAAAGGTAGAAGGATCAAAGAAGAAGAAGGCAGAACCGAAGAAAAAGGCCGATGGCAAAGGAAAGTGTTTCCATTGCAACAGCGACGGCCATTGGAAGCGGAACTGCCCTACTTACCTGGCCACCCTGAAGAACAAGAAGGAAGGTCCTTCTGGAGGTATGCTCGTTATTGAGTCTAACCTTACGGTTTCTTCTGCATCCAGTTGGGTGCTTGACTCTGGTTCTAGTGCTCATCTGTGCACTTCTATGCAGGGTCTTGAGGATAGCAGGAGGCTGAGGGATGGAGACATGATCCTACGCGTCGGTAATGGAGCAAGAGTTGCTGCAGTAGCCGTGGGAACATACCCTCTTCGATTACCATCTGGTTTAGACTTAGTTTTGAAAAGACTGTTATTATGTGCCTGCAGCTAGCAGGAATTTGATTTCTGTTTCATGCTTAGCACAAGAAGGTTATGTGATCACCTTCTTTAAGGACCATTGTAACATTCTTTATGAAAGAAATAAAATTGCAAATGGTTTCCTTGTTAATGGTCTTTATCAGTTACATATTGATGTACCTATTTTAACTATCGAGCAAAACGTGAATGCCAAACGACCTAGGGATAGTCCAAACGACAGATATCTATGGCACCTGAGATTAGGTCATATAGCAGAAGATAGGATTAACAAATTGGAGAAAAATGGGCTATTGAGTCCATTGACTTTTGAGTCATATCCAACTTGTGAATCTTGTCTTCAAGGCAAAATGACTAAACTCCCTTTTGTTGGACATGGGGAGAGGGCCACAGATCTCCTTGCCCTAGTACATACTGATGTGTGCGGCCCATTTGATGTGCCGGCTAGAGGCAATTTTGTCTACTTCATTACCTTTACCGATGATCTGTCTAGGTATGGGTATGTGTATCTTATGAGACACAAGTCTGAAGCTTTTGAAAAGTTCAAAGAATTCAGACATGAAGTAGAAAAACAAACTGGAAAACCCATTAAGGTTCTTCGATCAGATCGAGGAGGTGAATACCTTAGCCGGGAATTCCTAGACTATCTTAAGGAAAATGGCATAGTCTCTCAATGGACTCCACCAGGAACACCTCAACTCAACGGGGTTTCAGAATGGAGAAATCGGACTCTATTGGATATGGTTCGATCCATGATGAGCTTCACAGACCTCCCTGATTTTCTTTGGGGACATTCATTGTTAACTTCAATCTATTTACTGAATAGGGTTCCCTCTAAAACCGTTCCTACCACACCGTATGAGATATGGCACGGTAAGAAACCAAGTCTGAGTCATCTCAGAATTTGGGGTTGTCCGGCTCATGTCAAAAGACAACAAGCGGACAAGTTAGAGTTTAGGTCCTTTAGAGCTCGATTCATAGGATATCCTAAAGAGTCATTAGGATACTATTTCTACATTCCAGAAGACCACAATGTGATTGTGAGTCGACATGCCATCTTTCTTGAAAAATAGTTTATTCAAGATAGCGGCATTGGAAAGCAGATTAAGCTTGATGAGAAAGTCTCACAAGCAGAACGAGCTAAGGACCAAGTTGGAACCAAATCAGGTTGAGCCAATAAGAACACTACCTCCTCCACCTCGTAGATCGGAAAGAGTTTTTCCATCCCCCTGAAAGATACTTAGGTATTATTTCAGAGGATATAGAGGAAAATGTTCCTCATAGGTAATGGTGCTCATGGTGATGATCCCAAAACCTACAACGAGGCGATATCAGATATCGACTCCGAGAAATGGCTTGAGGCAATGAAGTCAGAAATTGACTCGATGCACTCAAACCAAGTCTGGACCTTGGTAAATCCACCAGAAGGTATAGTACCTATTGGGTGTAAATGGATCTTCAAGAGAAAGATTGGTGCAGATGGGAATGTGGAGACATTCAAGGCTAGACTGGTGGCAAAAGGTTATAGTCAACGCGAAGGCATTGACTATCAGGAGGCCCAGCCTAGCCCATTTTCAGTCCTATTTGTAATCATGCTCGGTGCTTTGGAACCTCTAAGATGGGATTTGCCTGGATGTCATGCTGATATGCTCATGCAGCCTAGTTGTCTGACATGCTCTAAGTCTACATACAGGGGTTGCACATCCCGACCATCCTCATTTGCAATTATGTCCTTTACTTAGAAATTTAGTATTTTAAAAATTTAAAAAATATTACATTACATATAATAATAAACCCATCTTTTGATTAATGTATATATTCTTTAAAATCTATATATTTATATATTTTTATATAGATGGAAGAATTATGCGCATTAGTCAATTGGCTATCCAGTTTAGATAGTTTAGAAATTATAATTAATTCTATAGGTAATTACAATAATCAAATGATATATTAAGGGTTCGAAAAAAATTTTGGATAGTATTTTTTTTAATTCTCACACATCTTCAACCATGTGGGAAAATCTAAGGATAAATAATGTCAAAATTTCTATTGGCCCCTATTGTGTATCATTTGATTATTGTAATTGACCTATAGAATTAATATAATTCCTAAATGGCATAGGACTTTCTATACCTATTAGTTGATGATATGATGCATTTATTATATAAATTATTTTAAATAATAAAATATTTAGTAAGCATTTTGTCTTGTATTTGTATATGTAGAATTCTTAGATAGTATGCCATGGACCATAGTTGGATGGACCATCGAGTAGTCGATGGGATGATTTCTAATGAATATAAGAAGGGTGTCAAGTTTATGATTATTCTTTTGAGAATGCTACACTCTTAGTTCAGGGATGAGCTTGTTGTTCTTATAATAGATGTGTCAATAGACAAATGCTTGATAGAGATATAATAATTATCCATTTATATAGAAGTGGATTTATGTCAAACTACAAGCATTGGTACTTGCATCGAGAGACATAGGAGATAAATGCTAGGGTTAGAAGTCATAAGCAGGATAGAAACATGATAGAATGGTTGATATGGTTATGGATGTGGCTAGTCCTGAATCTGACGTTGATATAAAGGATGATCTAGAAGCTAGTAGTGGTAATTTCTATCATATGCTAAAAGATGCTGATTAACCACTATGGCCAGGATGTAAAACACACACTATATTATTAGGTGTGTTAGAGTTTGTCGAACTTGAAGGCCGAGTTTAATATGATAGTCAATTGTTATGATAGGATGGTAATAATAATAAAGAAGATGCTACCAAAGGATGAGAAGCTTGTTGGAAGCTTTTATGCTTCAAAAAAAATAATGAAAGGGTTAGGCATGAGATACAAGAAAATAGATGCATGTCATAATGAATGCATGCTTTTCTACAAGAAGGACCAATTGAAGAGTGTTAGAGTAAATCCGTCAACTGCAGAACACAGATCACCCATCTAAGATCACCTATAAGAGATATAGCACTACTTTGTTATTGTAGAAAGATAGAGAAAGACAAACAAATACAACCATATATGTGGTTCGGCCCAAGTGCCTACATCCACGGATATGCAATACTTCACTATTGAGAAAGAACAACAGAGAAAATACTATTAGATATATGTGTCTAGAAGCCAGAATTGGCTGACACTTGTAATACACTTCTAGGGGCAAAATTATAATTTTGACTATAATCAATAAAATGGGTTATTTTCTATCACACCTGTGTATTTAGTGTCTGTGATACATCCTTTGAGTTAATGGTAATGATAATTCATATTTTCAAGAGTTGAAAATTTAAGACATGAATAATCATTATTAACTCATAAACAGCTCCCGACCATAGGATCATCACGAGGATGGTGATTGATCCGGAAGGTTGGTGTACGATCGCTTCTCTTTAGTAGATGAGTCTTGAGTCTACGGTGTGGAGACACCAGAGCGAGAGTACAGGTACTCGTTAGAGAACGAGGGCACTGAGCGTGACCACCTCGAGTAGTCATTAGGAAGTCTACCTTCTCGTCAATGACTGACTCGATGCTGCAGTAGTGTGTCTGGTTCTTTGACCTGAGATGCATCGACAGTTCACCTTGAGGGTGTTATAGTTTGACTACACCATTACTCGGTCTCCTAGCCATATGGAACCCTGAGGTGTATGTTGGCTATAGCATGTTCATTGTAGGAACTGGATTGCATCAAGATGGAATCTATCTACCTCGGTGGTAGAGGAGTAGCCCTATGATGATCATGAGAATCAAGTCCAAAAATCCATGGCCATGGTAGAGTGAAATAATAGAAAGAGTTTCTATTTAGATTTTCACATTGGACTCGAATCGAATGATTACATCATATGACAGAGACTAGGGTTTGACGAGTTCACCTTAACCCTAATCTGATCGGGGCTCAAGATAGAAGAACTGAATCACATAGGTAGCTGCACCAAGAGGTTCGCATTCAGCTCTGATGGGTTGCCACCATATACTGCTAGGTGTCACTGGTGGATTTTGGGAGCAATTAGAATGATTTAGATGATCGATCATTCTAGCTGTTCGAATCAGAAGAGTTCTGATCCATCGAAAGGAGTTTCGATGATGTCGATGATAGAGATCATGACATATCCCATTACCATACAGAACTGAACCTAACTGGGTCACACAAACAAGGGTTTGAATCTGGTGATCATCAATTGAACTGATCTAGTTCAATTGATCTGAATGAGATTCAATTAGGTTCAAGGAAATCGTGCTAGCACTCGATTGAACCTAACGTTCTTCTTTTGCTATCATAAATAAGTTGTCCTGACTGAGCCAAAGGAGTTTGTGCTCAATCAGAGGCCTTCATATGGTCTGACTGGAGGTTGTCCAAGTCAGAATAGGTTGTCTTATTTGTAAGACATTACCTGCCATTTTTGGTCACCTGCCATTTCTTGTTCTTTGACTTTGGTCAAAAGTCTACCTTTGACTGGTCAAATGTTGACCATTGACCCTTTGACTTTTGACCACATGTCATGCACCTATTGGAGAGCTGGTGGGGGCCTGTCCCCCTGCCAGAACCTGGCAAGGAGAAGGGCGCACGCCAAGGGTGGCGTGAGCCCAAGTAGGAGGCGCCTAGGAGTCCTTGTTGGATAAGGACTCCACCTCCCTTTTGGATTCCAATCAAGAGTTCTACTAAGAATCCAGTTTGACTGGTCTTAGGCGCCCTCTAAGGAGGAATCCAGGGGTCTCTATTCCAACCAATCAGATTTAGATCTGATTTCACAAAGGGTTGTGATTGGTTGAGAGGAAGAGGAGTTGGATCACAAGAGGTCTATAAATAAGACCCTGCGCCCAACCCTAATTCCAAGTAAGAGTGAATGCTATTAGATACACCCCAAGGCTGCCTCTCCCCTCCTTCTCCATGCCATAGTCTCTTCTCCTCTTGCTCTCCACGTCCAAAAGGTGTTTTGGACTTAGTTTGGTGCGATTCAGATCAAGGAAAGGCGATCAAAAGCAAGAAGGCTGCGCTGCTGCAAAAGGACGACTGCAGATCTTCAAAAGAGTTTTGAAGATCCTCCAGATCAGATCCAGATCTGATTTTTGGAGGTGTGATAGAGAAGAAGAGGATCTCCAGATCCAACCCGAGTGGATACCGGTAGAGGCCAGGCGCTTGTGTGGCTAAGATCCAGAACCTTCCGCTGCAATCAGGATCATCTACAGGATAATAGGATTACCCAAATCAGGTAAATTAAATTTGATTTAACTTATCTTATTTTATTTTATTTATTAAAATAATAATAATCAGATCTAAAACTTATCAAGATCTGATTGAGATCAAGAGAAAATTTTTGAAATATATCTCTTGATCTAATCAGATCTGAACGAACCTGGATCGGGAAATCAGGATTTTCCTTCAAATACAATCTCAACTCACAAACCCTCTCTCTCAATTTAGAAGCACTCACCCATACAATGCTCTCCTGGTAATTCCAAGAAGATCCCTCCCACAGATCTACTAGTCCAGGATCCTCAACATCCCTGGATACTCTATGAGACTCTCAACCTTTATATCAAGCTCTAGCCTTTATCTCTAGGCAATCCCATCGTTCTAGGACACTCTCGACTTTCTTGATGCTTCTCGCACTCCTTAAGACCTCCTGGCTCTCTCTGAGACCTACTTTCGATTTTTCTGAGATGCTCATGATGCTCTCTACTCAGATACCTCCCTCAATTGCTACATCGCTAAGTCTCTCTCAGCCCCCGTGCCTCCAAGGAGTTGCTATTGTAGCACTCCAGCACTTCTTGACTCATCTTTACACTACCTAAGAGGTTTTCACAAGACTCTTAATTCCTCAAACCATCAGGCCTTTTTATAAGTCCTAATCAATCCAATAGCCATTCATCAACTCCCACATGCTCTCCTAGCTGCTGGATAGCACAACAGCTCCATAGACCCCATGAATAGACCTAGTCCATGAGTTAGGAGCTGTAGACCCTGTGGAAATGCCTCAGCATGTGTATCTACATTGCTCACCCATGCTGTTCACCATTGTTGAGCTGGCTTTGTCAGGAGTCAAGCTTGTTGACCTGGGTTTGATCCTTAATTGGATTAACCCTTGATTACAAAAGTGATCAAATCAAATCTACCCCAAGCCAACTCGATCTCAGCCCGAGCTAACTTGACTGCGTATCCAAGCCAACCCACCTATATGTTGGCTGATCTTTCTCGTGGCTTCTAAATCTCATTCTAGGCTTATTATGGATCGAATCTCAAGGTGCCAAATTTCATCAATCTTCACCTCGACTCGATATTCGGCTCCACCTCAAATCTGAGAGCTTTCTTTATGATAGCACCCTCATGTCCTGGGGCTACCACTTGCTGCTCATGAATTGGCAAACATAGGAGTCAAGCCAGGCTGCTCGATCCCAAACTAAGTCTCATGCTCAATCCATCTCCACTTTGAGCTCCATCTTTCACTGAGCTCCATCTGGGATCATCTATAATAAATGACTTCTTCTTGCACATGAAAGCATCCACCTTGATTGTTCTCTTCTTCTAACTTGATCAACACTGTAACAACCCCTGGTACAACTTGACTCAACCTGGCTTTGAAACCACTGTTAGGATAGATCCATCAACTGTGGAACATGGATCACCCAACCGAGATCATCTATAGGAGATATGGCACCACTTTGTTGCTATAAAAAGATATAGAAAGACAAACAAACACAATCATATACGTGGTTCGGCCCAAGTGCCTACATATTTTGGGATATACAATGCTTCACTACTGAGAAAGAACAATAGAGGAGATACAATCTCAACTCACAAACCCTCTCTCTCAATCCAAAAGTACTCACCCATACAATGCTCTCCTAGTAATCCTAAGAAGATCCCCCTACAGATCTATCAGTCCAGGATCCTCGATATCCTTGGACACTCTATGAGACTCTCAGTTTCTACATCAAGTCCCAGCCTCTATCCCTAGGCAACCTTACTGTTCTAGGATACTTCCAAATTTTTTGATACTTTTGGTGCTCTCTAAGACCTCCTGGCTCTCCTTGAGATCTACTTTTGATCTCTCTAAGATGCCCTTGACACTCTTTACTGAGATACCTCCATCGACTATTGCACCACCAAGCCTTTCTCATCCCCCATGCCTTCAGAAAGCTGCTACTGTAGCACTTCAGTGCTTCCTACCTCATCTCTACATTGCCTGAGAGGTTTTTCCAAGACTCTCCAGATTTCTCAGGCCATCAGACCATCTTATAAGCCCTAATCAATCCAATAGCCATCCGATTAGCTCCCGCATGCTCTCCTAGCTGCTGGATAGTACAACAGCTCCATAGACCCTCTGAATAGATCTGGTCCATGAGTCAGGGGCTGTAGATCCCATGGAAATGCCTCGACATGCATGTCCATGCTTGCTCACTCATGCTGTTTGCCATCATCATGTCGGCTCCATCAAGAGTCAAGCTGTCTTGACTACATCTCACTTGAGCACTGCTTCTATCTACTTGAGAGGGTTGGCCAGAATCTATCCCAAGCCAGCTTGATCTTAGCCCAAGCTGACTCGACTGCATATCCGAGCCAGTCTGCCTATATGCTGGCTAATCTTTTCCGTGGCTTCTGAATCTCGTTTTGGGCTTAATATGGACCAAATCTTGAGGCACCAAATTCCAACAAAGAGTTCATGTGATGTAGGCGGTGAAAGCCAATTTAAGCCAAGGCAAAAGGGTAGAAATCAAAAGGACATACTGTTGCCCCCAAGAATGCTTTTGATGATTATAAAATATTAGAGCATAACCTTAATACTAATACTTTTTAAGAAAGTCAAAGTCTATTTTTTGTAGAAGAGAAAAGGGCGTTAAATGAATCCATAATCAAATGAAGATCCTTTGAGTTATTTGGAATTATTTTTGAAATAGTTTTGGAGTAAGAAGAATCTTCTCTCAAAGCCCGAGCTAACCCATCCTTGATTCGAGACAGCCCTGGCATGGCACGCACTTATCTTTTTGGCTTGGCATGCAGTCGAGCTCGCTTAATTTGGATCCGAACTGGCTATCTCAGAAAGGTAGAAGATCAGTTTTGAAAAACTATTGATCGAGCCAATCCGATTTCCAATCGAGCCAGCTATCTCAGAATGGTAGAAGACTCGTTTGAAAGTTCTGCCGATCAAGCCAGCTCAAAGCTCGAATTGAGTCGGCTGTCTCAGATCAATAGAAAATACTATTTTTGTTGATCATCGATCAACCCAGTCTGACACAAAATCAAGCTGGCTCTCTCAGAAGGACAGAATGATGCGATGCATAGAAACTATACTCGAGCTGGTCTAAAGCATGAATCGAGCCAGCTCATTGCAATATGACAAGCGCAATGGCTAGTTCTACAGAAGTCTGCCTTCAACTAGAATCTTTTTTCAATGGCTAACTTCGGTCTTCAATAGTCATAAACAGCCAAAATCCTTGTCAAATCATCAAAAATCTTTTGAAAATGATTAAGGACAAAAGAAATAAGAAAAATAGAAAAGAAAAACATAGTTTAAGATCTGGATATAACCAAAAAAGAAAAAAGAGAGCACTTTGAGAAAAGTTAGTCTGAAAGAAAGTTCGCCAACTCTCATTCAATACTTTCTTGATCCTTCTGAGTGCATTCAAAGAGGAAAGAGAGTATTTATTAGAAACATTTAAAGATCCTCAAGAAGAAAGGCTACAATGACAACTATCCAAATTAAAATAGGGTTTCACAGTATTGTATTTATTTCTTTATTGAATTTGGTGTAAAAGTTTCAGCTGGTGCTGAAACTTGAAGGGTTATTATTGTACCAAACTTAATTTAGTTTGGAGGAGCCTTAGGTTGAAAGCTTGTAAAGATTTTGATTGGTTGGCCTTGTGTAAAACCAATTGAGTTTGTTTATGAGCCTAATAAAAACAAACATGCTGTAATTAGGTGATTATAGTAAAAATTCCTAAAGAGTCGCTTGGGGAGTGGATATAGATGTTGAAAGTGCACCAAACCACTATAAATCCACTATGCTTGTGTGTGTGCTTCTCCTCCTATGTGTTGATCATTTTTTCTACTACTTTGTAACTTTCTATTCTGCACAATCCTTTATTTACTCTACATATCACTTACTAAATTTACTAAAAGTTTTAATAACCCAATTCACCCCTCCTCTTGGATTGTCTAGCTAGGCAATAAGTAATATCAGAGCTTGGTTCTCAGCTAGCACTAATCTAACCATTAGGAGATAAAGATCATGACAACACAATTGAGAGGTTCACTTGTCGAAGGACAATCCACTAACAGACCATCACTTTTCAACAGCACAAACTACATATATTAGAAAGCACGCATGAGAATCTTCATTCAAACTCTTGATTATGATATGTGGAGTGTCATAATCAATGGACCACACACACCCACTATTGTAGTCGATGGCATTAGCACACCCAAACCTGAAAAGGATTGGAGTGATAAAGATAAGAGATTAATTAAGCTAAATGCTAAGGCTATGAATGTTTTGTATTGTGCCTTCGATGCCAACAAGTTTAACCAAAACTCTACTTGTAATTCTGTAAAAGAAATTGGGATAGACTCAAAGTCACTCATGAGGGCACCAACCAAGTTAAGGAATCTAAAATTAATATGCACCAATATGAGGTTTTCAAAATGAAATCTACTGAAACAATTACAAAAATATTCACTCACTTCACTAATATAACTAATGGTTTAAAAAGTCTTGAAAATATTTATTCTAATAGTGATTTGGTAAGAAAAATCCTTAGATCTTTGTCGAAGTCATGGAAGGCAAAGGTCACTATAATTCAAGAGGCTAAAGACTTGAATAAGCTGCCCTTGGAAGAGCTGATTGGATCGCTGATGATCCATGAAATCACTATGAAGTAGCACAATGAAGATGAAGGAAAAAAGAAGCGAACCATAGCCCTCAAATCCACTGCAATTAATGAAGAAGAAGATGAGTTAATGGATGAAGATGAAGAAGATGAGGACATAGCACTGATTACAAAAAAGTTTAAGAAGTTTATAAGAAGAAAAAAGCAAGGCTTCCAGAAGAAATCCTTTAACAGAGGTGAAATAAGCAAGGACAAGGATAAAAAAGAAAACTGTCTTTATTCTTTGAGTGCAAAAGATCTAAACATTTTAAGGCTGACTGCCCCAACTTAAAGAAAAGCATTAAGAAGGCTAAAAAGAAAGCAATGATTGCAACGTGGAGCGACAATGATGAATTTAGCTCCGATGAAGAATCTGAAGATGCTGTAAACCTATGTTTCATAGCACAAGAAAATGAGGTAAACTTCGAAATCACTCAAGAATATTCTTTTAATGAATTATAAGATGCATTTTATGACCTAATGAAAGAATTTAGAAAGATTTCTAGTAAAAATAAAAAATTGAAAATAACATGTGATACCTTATCCAAGGAAAAAGATGAAATTCAACAAAAAAATAAGATTTTAGTAGAGAAAAATGATTCATTAAGAAAGAAAGTTCAAATGTTAAAACCATTGGTTCATAAGTTCACAAGTAGTTTTGAAAAATTAAAAATGATCTTAAATAACCAAAAAGCTATCTATGATAAAGCTAGAATAGGTTATAATCCTAACAAGAAAAAAAAGCTCTTAAAGAATCTTTACACTAAATCAAAATCATCATATTTCTCTTCAAATATTGCTTATTTCTGCTGTGGTAAGATAGGACACAAAGCACATGCATGTATTTATAGTAAAACTAATGAAAATTCAGTTAAGAAAATTGGGGTTCCCAAGGAAACTATGAATTCTAATCTTAAAGGATCTAAGAAAACTTGGGTACCTAAATTAGCCACTTGATTGTTTTGCAGGAATGTCTTGCAACCGATGAAGTTAAAAGATCATGGTATTTAGATAGTGGCTATTCAAGACATATGATGGGTGACAAGGATCAATTCATCACCCTTGAGAAAAAGAATGGAGGATTGGTTACTTTGGGTGATAATGAAAAAGGAAAAATTATTGGTATTGGTAAAATCAAACTCTCTCCCCCCATCTTTATTGAGAATATTTTACTTGTTGATAACTTAAAGCATAATTTATTAAGCATAAGTCAATTGTGTGACAAAAGGTTCAAAGTCATTTTTGAATGATCTCTATGCATAGTCACTAGTCCCTTTGATAATAGTATCATGTTCATTGAACATAGACGTGAAAATATCTACATGATTGATCTTGATAAGATAACCATGAAGAGCGGCCAATGTCTTATTGCTAAGATACTAAGATCAAAGAAACTACTTGGCTATAGCATCATAGATTAGGTCATGTAAGCATGCGCACATTATCAAAATTGGTTGCCAAAGACTTAGTCAAAGGCTTATCTAAATTAAACTTTGAAAATGATCATGCTTGTGATGCATGTCAACTTGGTGAACAAACTAAGGGGAGTTTCAAATCTAAAAATATTGTTTCAACATCTAGACCTCTAGAATTAATTCGCATGGACTTATTTAGACCTACTAGGATCTCAAGCCTAGGAAGAAAGAAATATGGACTTGTGATCATAGATGATTTTTCATATTTTACTTGGGTTCTATTTTTAGCACATAAAGATGAAGCTTTTATTGCTTTTTCAAAATTCTATAAAAAGATTTTAAATAAAAAGAACTCAATAATAATTAAAATCAGAAGTGATTCTAATATTGAATTTAAAAATCAAAATTTTGAAATATTTTGTAATGAAAATGACATAGAACATAACTTTTCTGCTCCAAGAACACCACAGCAAAATGATGTTGTTGAGAGAAAGAATAGGACTTTAGAAGAAATGGCTATAACTATGTTATGTGAAGCAAGTCTTCCAAAATATTTTTAGGCTGAAGCCATTAACACTACTTGTTATATTTTAAATCGTGTTTTGATCTGTCTCATTCTTAAGAAAATCTCCTATGAGCTTTGGAAAGGTAGAAAGCCTAAAATCAATTATTTTCTTGTATTTGGATGCAAATATTTTATCTTAAATAATGAAAACAACAAACTTGAAAAATTTGATGCTAAGTCGGATAAGGGTATTTTTCTTGGATACTCAACATCAAGCAAAGTATATAGAGTCTTCAATAAGCATACTTTATTTGTTGAAGAATCTATTCACATTGTCTTTGATGAATCTAACAACCTTTTGTCAAGAAAGGAAGATGCTTTTGATGATGATGCAAAAAATTTAGAAAAAGAAGTAAAAGAACTTACCTTGAAAGGAAAACCAAATCATGATGAAGAAAGTGAGCCAAACAACAATAAACATGAAGAAGTACAAGAAAAAGGTATGAACTGAACATTTAGATCTACCCAAAGAATAGAGGTATGCACATAATCACCCTAAAGATCCTATAATTAGTGATCCATCTCAAGGTGTAAGAACTAAATCTAATTTTAGAGAACGTCATGATTATCTTGCATTTGTCTCTCAAATAGAACCTAAAATAATTGAAGAAGCAGAAAATGATCCAAATTGGTTAATCACCATGCAAGAGGAATTAAATTAATTCAAAAGAAATAAAGTATGGACACTGATTGATAGACCCTCTAATCATCCTATCATTGGCACTAAATAGGTATTCAGAAATAAGCTTGACGAAAATGGTAATGTAATAAGAAATAAAGCTAGATTAGTAGCTAAAGGATATAATCAAGAAGAAAGAATAGATTTTGATTAAACTTATATACCTATAGCAAGATTAGAGGCTATTAGATTGCTACTTATTTTTGCTTGTTTTATGAATTTTAAATTATACCAAATGGATGTAAAAAATGCATTCTTAAATGATTTTATTACTGAAGAGGTTTATGTAGAGCAACCACCAGGCTTTGAAAATCATAGTCTTCCAAATCATGTTTTCAAATTCAATAAAATATTGTATGGTTTGAAACAAGCACCACGAGCATGGTATAATAGATTAAGTAAATTTCTGCTCAATAATGACTTTTCTAGAGGTAGTATAGATACTATATTATTTAAAAAAAAAAATCAAATCTGCTTGTTGTTCAAATATACATAGATGACATTATCTTTGGTTCAACTAATAAAAATTTTTTTCAAGAATTTGCCAAGTTAATGCAGGGCGAATTTGAAATGAGCATAATGAGGGAGCTAACATTCTTTCTAGGGCTTCAAATCAAACAAACTAAGAAAGGCATTTTTCTTACCCAAACCAAGTATATATAAGAAGTATTAAAGAAGTTTAGAATGGAGAATGCAAAGAAAATTGGCACACCCATGAGCCCATCTTGCAAATTGGATAAAGATGAACATGGTAACAGTATCAATCAAAAATTTTATAGAGGTATAATTGGCTTTCTATTTTATTTAACTACTAGTAGACCTGATATACTTTTTAGTATTTGCATATGTGCTAGATTTCAATCTGACCCTAAGGAATCTCAAATGATGGCTGTTAAAAGAATCTTAAGATATTTATTAGGTACACAAAACTTAGGACTATGGTATTCTAAGCAAACCTTAATTAACTGAATTGATTGTTTTGATGCTGATTATGGAGGTTGTAGAATTGATAGAAAAAGTACTTTTGGTATATGTCAATTTCTTAGATTAAATTTAATCTCTTGGTTCAGCAAAAAATAAAATTCGATAGCTTTGTCCATAATTGAGGATGAGTACGTTGCAATCAGAAGTTGCTGTGCTCAACTCCTTTGGATCAAGCAACAACTTAAGGATTATGACATTAAATAAGATAAAATTTTATTAAAATGTGATAACACAAGTGCCATAAACTTAACTAAAAATTTCATTCAACACTCTAGAACAAAATATATTGAAATTAGGCATCACTTTATCAGCGATCATGTTCAAAAAGATGACATAATACTCAAATTTGTTTCAACTGAAAATCAATTGACATACATTTTTACAAAACCCTTAATTGAGGATAGATACAATATAATTAGAGGTGAACTAGGAATATGCAATCCTCTTTGAATAATTGTTATCTCTTTATTACTCTTTCTCATAAATTGATTTGAGTTAATTATAATTTTTTGAAGATTCAAATTAATTTAAAATTCAATTTTTACCTCAGTTCAAGCCAGCTCGAATACACCTTCGAGCTAGCTCGGCTGCCGAGCTGGCCCGATTGAAAATCGAGCTTGCTCTATGGTCAAGGCCCAGTCCTTTATTTAAGTCGCTCCTTCTTTCCAAAAGTCCTATTATTCATTCCGAGCCTACCTCATCTCAACCTTTTCCCAGCTATTCTCCAAACAAAAATCTTTTGAATCACTTTCCCTCTCAATCCACTCCTCAGAAGAATTGCCGCATAGAAGAACAACCAGTCGTTCACTCAAAAAAGGGGAGAACGATGAGCTCAGTGCCTTCTACTTCTCCAAACTAACCATCAATGGCTTCTAGAGTAATCACCATTGGGAGAAAGGTCAGTTTCAAGTTCTTTGACAATGAAAATTTTTGGATTAAGTCATGAATTTGAAAGCAAGGATGGGAAATGATTTGCTCATTAGATATTCCCACTTATCCTCGACTTGTAAGGAAGTTTTTTGAAAATCTAAGGATTGGCTCAGACTTCATTTGGTCAAAAGTCAAAAGAACAAAAATTATTTTAGACCCAAGAAAATTAGGGCACTTGTTACACATGCCTCAAGGTGGAATTTGAGCCCCAAGTCTAGATAATGACTTTGAAAATCTTAAAAGGCTTTTTGGCAGAGAAAATATTGACTACAGGGATATACACAATGCATCTTGCTAGTTGAGTTGAATCATCTCCACAGCCTATTATGCAAAATTTTCTTTCCAAGGATTGGAAGATTTGATTGACTATCTTCAAAGGATTTAGCAGTAATTGTACATATGGTGAATGAAACACCATTAAATCTATCCTTCATGATGATAGAATAGATCAAGAGTGCTACTGGTAGATCAAAAGGAAAAGCTTGTTTGTCATATGGAACGGTCTTCACCCTCTTGTTCATCGAGGCAGGTATAGACTTCAAAGGAAAAATTTTTAAATCTCTAACTCACACTGACTACTACACCATTCAAACTCTGTATCGGATGAAATTTAAGAAAGAAAATGATGTATGGATTAGAGAAAACAAAGAAGTGCACCCTCACATCTCAAAATCATCTTCAGATTTAGCCAGACCTTCCTCACCAGCACCTGCTGCTCCTCCATCATCCCCTATTTTCGCATTGACACTAGGATCAGTTGCTGGAGAACATCATCGAACTTCTCCTTGTGCTCCTACGGCTTTTCCAAGTTTCTCAGTTGATAGCATTATAGAGCAAGTTGTGGGACAAATCTCAAGAAAATTGGATGACATGTTTTCTAACCTTAAACTTTAGTTCACTCAAAGTCTAGAAGAGCAAAGAATTTCTTCTGAGGAGCAGATTGAAATGATTAGTTAACAAATAATTAATCTATGTCAAAAACTTAAAATTTTAGAAAAAGAAAGCAATGGATCTTCTGGACAATAGAAGTACTGACTAGGAAAGTGGCCAAGATTACTAAAAGGATTGAAGAACTTGTCGTCGCTCAGTAGGACGGCACTGAAATTATGATTTCAGCACTTCAAAAATTTGATAGAATGTTGGGTGATCTAACCTCTCAGATTTTTCCTTATCACAGCCTAGACCTTCACCTAGCCAACCTCAATCCTCTTCTGCCAAACCCTCTTTCAATGCTACCATTAGACCTAGTACTGGCTTCCCAACCTCTCACCCTGGACCTTTTGCAAGAGCCTAGAACAAACCAACTGCATCTTCCACCTCCTCTTTTGGTTCCATCATTGAATTTTCCTCAGACGAGGAATAGTTGCCTTAGGACCAAAATCTTATTTTTTTGCTATGTTTTTTGAAATGAACTCTAATGTTGTATTGTTTGGTCATATCTTTTTATAAACAATACAAACATGTAATCAACTTCATCTTTTAATGAAACTTTATTAGTTTCAATATTTGTGATGATTGTATTGCTCTATTGCTTATCATTTTTAATGTTGACAAAAAGGGGGAGAAGAAATACTTGAGCATATAAACTTGAGCATACAAATTGGATCTCTATTCAATTAATTGTCCTTAATTAATTTAAAGATTATTGTGCATAAAATGCATTTATTAAGAGGGAGCTAATGTAAGTTGTTATATATCTTTACTTTGTAAAGCATCCATCCCTTCTAATGTTTGTACATTCTAATTTATCAAAATTACTTATGCATATTAAAATTTACAATATCTCTTTAAATCCATAATATATTTTTACTTTGATATGCTCAATGTTTTATCATCATCAAAAAGGGGAAGATTGTTGTCCCCAAGAATAATTTTGATGATTACAAAATACTAGAGCATAACCTTAATACTAATACTTTTTAAGAATGTCAAAGTCTATTTTTTGTAGAAGAAAAAAATGCCTTAAATGAATCCATAATCAAATGAAGATCCTTTAAGTTATTTGGAACTATTTTTGAAATGGTTTTGGAGTAAGAAGAATCCTCTCTCAAAGCTCGAGCTGACCCATCCTTGATTTGAGCCAATCCTGGCACGGCACGCACTTATCTCTTTGGCTTGGCATGCAGTCAAGCCAGCTCGATTTGGATCTGAGCCAGCTATCTTAGAAAGGTAGAAGATCAGTTTTGAAAAACTACTGATCGAGCCGATCTGATTCTCAGCCAAGTCGGCTATCCTAGAATGGCAGAAGACTCTTTTGGAAGTTCTGTTGGTTGAGCCAGCTCGAAGCTCCAATCGAGCCGGTTGTCTCAAATTAACAAAAAATACTATTTTTGCTGATTGTCAATCGAGCCAGCCCAACACAAAATCAAGCCAGCTCTCTTAGAAAGATAAAATGATGCTTTGCATAGAAACTATACTCGAGCCAGTCCGAAGTACGAATCAAGCTAACTCGATGCAATCTGATAGGCACAATGGCTAGTTCTATAGAAGTCTGCCTTCACCTAGAACCTTTTTTCAATGGCTAACTTCGATCACTAACAGTCATAAATGGTCAGAATCCTTATCAAATCATCAAAAATCTTTTAAAAATGATTAAGGATAAAAGAAAAAATAAAAATATAAAAGAAAAACATAGTTTAAGATTTGGATATAACTAAAAAGAAAAAAAGAGGGCATTTTGAGAAAAGTTAGTCTGAAAGAAAGTTCACCAACTCTCATTTAATACTTTTTTGAGTCTTCTGAGTGCATTCAAAGAGGAAAGAGAGCATTTATTAGAATCATTCAAAGCATCCTTAAGAAGAAAAGCTACAGCAATAACTATCCAAATCGAAACAAGGTTTCACAGTGTTATATTTACTTCTTTATCAAATTTGGTATAAAAGTTTCAGCTTGGGCTGAAACTTGAAGAGTTATTGTTGTACCAAACTTAGTTTAGTTTGGAGGAGCCTTAGGTTGAAGGCTTGTAAAGATTCTGATTGGTTGGCATGGGGTAAAATCAATTGAATTTATTTGTGAGCTCGGTGAAAACAAATATGCTATAATCAGGTGATTATAGTGATAATTTCTAAGGGATTGCTTGGGAAGTGGATGTAGGTGCTGAAAGTGCATCGAACCACTATAAATCCACTATGCTTGTGTGTGTGCTTCTCCTCCTGTGTGTTGGTCATTTCTTTTACTACTTAGTAACTTTCTGTTCTACACAGTCCTTTATTTACTCTGCATATCACTCACTAAATTTGCTAAAAATTTTAATAATCCAATTCATCCCCCCCTTCCTGGATTGTCTAGCTGGGCAATACATACCATATAAGATTCTTCGATATCTTTTCCTCACTTCTAGGCTTCAAAGAATCTGCTCATCCAAGAGTACTACCGAGCAAATGAGATGGCACAAAGAAAAGATTTGCAAGCACACCGATATGATGAGTCATCCATTGGACCGGAAGGTATAGAAGAAATTAGATGCTTTCCACCTTTTATTTTCTCAGGAATCATGCCATGTCCAACCAGATTGGTCTATGGATGGATTTACACCATTCAGTCATGCAACAGCCCCTTATTCATATTGGACAGTTTTTATTACTCCAAACAATCTATCGCTTGGTATGTGCATAAAAGAACATAATATCTTTTTTACATTAATTATTCATGGACCACGCCACCCTGATAGAAGCATTGATCTATATCTAAGGATTCTTGTTGATGGGCTTTAATTCCTATGATTCGATGGCATACGTATATTTGATGTATCAAAGAAGCAGAATTTTATAACGAAGACTGCATTGATGTGGACTAGTAGTGATTTTCCTGCTTCTGGGATGTTGTTAGGATGGAGTACTTATGAAAAGCTAGCATATCTCTATTGCATGGAGAGTACAAAATTATTTAAACTTGAGCATGATTGTAAGCCCTGTTGGATTGATTATCATCATTAATTTCTTCTTGAACATCATTCTTTTTGAAAGCAGCAGGATTGTTTTAGGAGGAATAATAGAGAAGGATAAGGCATCCCTATGACTTAGTGGTATGAAAGTATTCAGAGGGTATATCAAGTGAATGAAGTCTAGTTTAGAGGTAATAGTGTCATTCTATTTAAGTACTGATGGTTTGATATTGATAATTGAATGAAGGCTGATCCACAGCATGAATTTATTGAAATTAAACATGGATCAAAAGCATATATCAATGATCCCTTTACGCTAGCCCAACAAGTTATTCAAGTGTATTATACTCCTTTCCCATTAAGGGAGAGAGAAAGAAAAGAATGGTGGGTTATATGCAAAATTAAGTCTCGGTTCATTATACGCTCGAAGAAGAAGAAGAGCCCCATTTACCAAAATGCTTTCAGGAGGATGAAACATCTGGAGTTCATCAGTGTTTCATAGATGTAGAGTTAAATACTCCAGGTTTTCTCTTACATGATGGCCAACATGAGGAGGCAAATAATTCTGAGTTTGTTTTAAACAACAATCCTATCCAAGAAGGGGAAGAAGAGGAAGAAGATGAAGAAATGGAAGAAGAGGAAGAATCAGATGAATAATCCAAAGGATACCAAACATCTAAAGAGGTCGATGAGTAGTGCTCCTCGCTTGCGATGAATTTCTAGACCTCTAACTTGTTTTTAATACTTGTCTTACATTGCCACCAATATGAAGGATACCAAACTTCTAAATACTTATCTTGCATTATTTAAAATCTTGCATTGCCATCCATAATTATATAATTAATCCATATATCTATGTATTTTTATTTTTAAAGATTATAGGTCATGTCTTTTTTAGGTCGAAGCCATCATAGTCGTGAAGAGAGCTCTCATGCCATCAGCTAATACTTCAGATATATCCTTTATTATCTAATATAACATTCTTTATGATGTCTTGATACTCTCAAGTTCGGATGTTGTGGGGTCACCAGTGACTCCACAATCATAGAGAGCAGGGCCTGGCTCTTAGATTGAACAGCATGGTAGAGGACCCACCTAGTTCACGATACCTCTGACTTAGCTAGAGGATAGAGAGCTTGTTTACATTTAGAGCTGCTCGTAAGTATCATATCTTCACTAAATATGTTTAAAATTTAATCATTTTAGAGAATAATATTTATTATTTAGAATTAATTTTGTAGCATATTTATAGAGCCTGGGGTGCTTTATGTGGTTACCGAGATCATTCGATGATTAATGTCGAGGCTAGTGAATGAGTTCTCTAGTTGACTGTCGGGGGCTCATCATGCAGCCTGAGAGATGTTCCTGGTAAGTCAAAGGTGTTTAATTTTTAAATTCATAGTAAGTTTGTATTCTATTTATTAATGCATGTTTGCTTCTATTTGCAGGGATACTATCGATTTGAGACTCCTTAGGATAAGGAGAATGGCCGCCAGACAATACTCCAGTTCTAAGTCACCATCGGACTAGAAGTCTTACACAGATCACTAGATGTGGATAGACATATGGAAGGCCCTCTATGACCAGTGAAGTACTAAGGAATACTCTAGTAGATGGTAGAGGGTATGGTAGAATCAGTCTGTCCACCAGCATCCAATCATCCACACTGGTGGCTCCGTTGACACACATATTATGGCTGATAGATTGATAAAAATTCTACGCTTAAATTAATTTCATATTGCATTGATCATATGTGCATTTTTATTATTTTAATTTTATTAGTTATTTATTATAGACATGGTAGTTGGATCGTGCACCAAGGTAGCTGTAGATATGGGAGGCCACACATCAGTTTAGAAAGACTGGTGATTACTTAGATGCTCGATCTCAATAGATTACAGTAATAATTTAAAATATTATTTATTAAATTTTATATATACTGACATATATAGACTAATAAATTTTTAAACTATATAGATGGATTATACGGTGTATCTCGTATCGTGGCACGGTGAGGACCCATCCTCTCAGCCCCTTGTTGAACCTCGAGGGATGGCTTAGGGCCACCAAAGGTATGAGTAGGAGCTAGATCATAGGATTGGACCACAACTTTGATCCTCCAACAACTCAATACTCTTCATCAACGTTCTCTTCTTTGGGCTCGATGATCTAGACATGGATTGACATACATATGGAGGAGGTCGTGTAGAGGCTTTGGAGTCAGTGACCTCAAAGCTTCCAAGATGCCACCTACGGTACGGTAGTTAAGATTCTTTGGAACCCACATCTACGCGATCAGCTAGATTTGTTGTTACAGCCATCACTGCAGGTAAGTCTATTAATATTTTTTTTACTTCTTTTTAAATTTTTATATTTAGAAGCCTGATATGTTTAGACTTGAGCCTGAAAGGGAGATCTAGAAGATAAAAATTTAATCTAACCATCCAAATGATGGGCTTAAGATATCTATAGCTTTGTATCATTGAATGAAATATATAAAAAAAATCTATTCAAGAATCAGAGTAGTGTATCAAAATATACGTCTCCATATCGATATATAGGCTTTTGTATCGAAACTTATTAATAATATTTTATTTTTCTTCAATATAGAATGCTAGGATATCTGGCTCTCATCCACCAACTACTAAAGAGGATGTATAGGAGCAATAGGAGGATGAGGAGGACGACGAGGAGAATTTTACATGATTTTATATATATATATATAATCTTGATACTTGTAAAGCAATATAAATTTATAAAATTATATAATTTATATTTTTAATATAATATAATTAATTTTATATTTATAATTATATTAAAAACTATTATTGTATTTATAATAGATTTTAAAAAATATTATTGCTTGTTATTATGATTAAAATATATTTTAAAATATTTAATTATAATTTTTTAAAAAAATTAAAAACTATTATTATTATCACTAATAGTTTTTTTGAAATTTTAATTAAAAAATAAAAAACCATTAGCAATGATAGTAGAGATGGTAACTGTTATCGCTAATAGTTTTTTAACACTTTAATTAAAAAAATAAAAATTATTAGTAATAATTTTTATCGCTAATATCATCATTAATTATCATTATTAGCAATGGTGTCATTACTATTGCTAATAGCCCTTTTGCTTTTAGTGAAGTATGGCCAGTAGGGCCAACGATAATTGGATACCCTTAAAATATTCAAGAGTCCTATATAGTTACAACACCTCAAACTTCAAGAATGCAACCAGTTCTAATTTCTACTATTTAGATCAAACTCAAACATCTTTCTAAGAGCAAAAAGAAGGGGGAGACCATACATTCAGAATTGTGTTTTAGCATTAACTCAACTAGATGTACAAACAGATTATGTTGAAGTATAGGATTAACATAGTTCATAAGATGGTAAACTAGCTCATATAATGATTGTGAATGTAGCAACTAATTTTGTGTGTAATCATGATAGAGAATGTTTGAGGTAAATTAGGAGCAAGAATTCGATGTTTTTGTAGGGTCCCATTACAAAATAAACAAGAAGGATCTTCTTAGTCTTAGGATAGAGTAGTATTTGGTCAAAAATTATTTAGAGACTTAAAGAATTCTTTTGAATTGGAGTGCATGGTGGAAGTATGTTAGTTATTTTAAAGCTTGCCAGAAACAATAATGTTGATGGATGTGATACCCGAATAGATGATCCATGGTTAAGTTTGAATGTGTGTGCCTTTATTTGACAAATTAACAAAGTTATCTTAAATTTAGAGGATGAAATCTATTTAAGTTGGGGGAGGATGTAATACCTGGGCTTGGACCCACCTAAATAGGGCCTAGGCCCTTGTCCCATGTGGTGTCGCCTTAGGCAGTGTGGTTAAGAGTGAGAAATGGGAGAGAGGATGTGTATTTTCATCACAAGTGCTCATGCCATTGAAAAAAGAAAAAAGAAAGAAGAAAGAGAAAGGTTAAAGAGGGGGGGGTTGGCGAGTGCATGTTCTTACGTGATTCTCTCTCTCTCTCTCTCTCTCTCTCTCTCTCTCTCTCTCTCTCTCTCATGTTCTCTCACTCCCACTCATACTTTCCAAACCTTTTGCATGCTATCACTCATTCTCACACTCCCTGACTAACTAAGATCTATCTCATAGCACTCTTCTTCCTTTCTTAGCTCTCCCTAGAGTGGCTTCAACATGTCACCTTCTACCCCCACTCTATGATGGAAAATGAGGTAAGATTAGTATACTGTCCCTTGTAGAAATTAGAAATTGATCAAATCTCTGAGCATTTTAGAAATTTTAGAAATTATTTTGAAATAATACCACACCATTAAATAGATGCATGTGCATGTGTGCCTTTGGATTGATAAGTCTCGAAGCATCTATGCAACTTGATTAAAATTATCTTGATTTTGAGATCTAAAGCATAATGAAATAATGCTTCTTGGTGTGTTTTTAAACAGTTTAATAATTTTTATATCTATTTGATTAAATGGTAACATATTATATATTTTATCTCTGGTATAAGAATTAAATATGTATTTTGATAATTCTATAAATTAATTAATTTAGATATACGATTTGTTTTGAGTAATAGTTTTAAAGAACCTAATTGGGTAACTTGTGAAATACTTTTGTACATATTTAGCATAGTTATGATTTGTTCTGGTCCTATAAATAGGAATTATACACTAATCCTATTAACTTATAATTTCAAAAACTAGTTTCGACATCACACCACCAATGATTAGTGTTGATGCAGAAATCCACCTCAAGATCGGATTGCTGGAGTTGTGCAATGGTGGTGAGTCGATGGTCATGGGACGAAGGTAGCATACCTGGAAGAAAAGTTTTTGACTGGAGTTGGCTCCGAAAGGGATCCTCCGATGCTCAAATCAGTTTTTCATTCAACAGAGAAAAGAAGATGAGCATTTGGAGAGAAGAAGTTGTGTACCTTAGGGTTTCTCTTTTTTTTCTTTTTATAGAAGAATTTGGAGTATGTTAAGATGGATTATGGGTTGTTAGTCATGGGAGAGTAGTGAGTTATCAGAGATATTTTGTTTGCCCACTAGGATATTCTCAGAAATCATATCAAGTATTGTCCCCTCATGGTATGTAGGAGAAAGTTGACAACCTGGAGCCAAGAGTGGAGATTTCAGTCTTTTGATAACTTCAAGTTCGGCCTGAAATAGGACCTCAGCCTCAATGTGAAATAGGACCTCGGCCTCGGCCTTTTGAAGATCTTCAATTCAGCCTATATTATGACTTTAGCTTTCCACTTTTGGTGACTTCAAGCTCGGACTGAAATAGGACCTCGGCCTCAGCCTTTCGAAGACCTTCAATCAGCCCTTATTGTGATCCTAGCTTCCCTCTTTTGGTGACTTCAAGCTCGGCCTAAAATAGAACCACGAGCTCAACCTTCTGAAGATCTTTAGTTAGCCTATATTGTGACCCAGGCCTTCATCCTTTAATGACTTTGAGTTCGGGCTGAAATAGGACCTCAACCTCAGCCTTTCAAAGACCTTCAATCAACCTATATTATGACTTTAGCTTTCCTCTTTTGGTAACCTCAAGCTCGATCTGAAATAGGATCTCGGCCATAGCCTCCTGAAGACCTTCAATCAACCTATATTCTCATATCTTTGGCCGGCATAAAAGTCCCCCAACAATAGCCCCCCTACTTCTGAGTCCGAGCCTTGGTTTGGACGAAGGGAGTATACTAAATCAGACTTGCCGAAAATGTATTCTTTTTTGTCATTTAGACTTAGGATCTTCAGGTTTTTTATTGAAATTGTTTGAAGGTCTTCAATTTTGTCCTCAGCTTTTTGAACTTAGATTTTTGCTGACCTCTGCTTTCTAAGGTTGGATTTCTATATATGTTGACATTCTGAGCTAGAATTTCTGTAGATCTTCATCTTTTAAGATCGGATTTTTATATATATTCATATTCTAAGCTTATATTTCTACAGATCTTTGCCTTTAAAGATTGGATTTCTGCGTATATTCATATTCTGAGCTTGAATTTCTGCAGATCTTTGTCTTTAAAGATCGGATTTCTGCACATATTCATATTTTGAGTTCAGATTTCTATAGATCTTGATATCTAACCTCGGATCTGAAAATCGAAGGCCTGCACATCTCTCATAAGGATCTTTGTCCACATCAAGATGAAATCCTCCTCCTATTCCTGATGTGGTTGATTTTCATCATTTATTAGGATGAGGTCCTCCTCCTATTCCTAACAAAGTCATTGGAACATAAAAGAACCATTATAGGGGCCTCTTCCCTCCTATCTAAAATAATCAAAAATCTTCATCCATGTCAAGATGAGGTTCTCCTCCTGTTCTTGACATGGTTTGTTTTTGCTCTTGTTAGGACAAGATTCTCCTTCTGTTCCTAACAGGGCCATAGGGGCACAAAAGGGCCATTAAAAGGGCCTCTCCTCTCCCTCTATCTTAAATAATCAAAGATCTTCATCTGTGTCAGGATGAGGTTCTCCTCCTATTTCTGACATGGTTCATTTTTGCTCTTATTAGGATGAGGTTCTCCTTCTATTTCTAACAGGACCATAGGGGCACAAAAGAGCCATTCAAAGAGCCTCTCTCATCCTCCTATCTTAAATAACTAGAGATCTTCATCCATGTCAGGATGAGATTTTTCTCCTGTTCCTGATATGATTTATTTTTACTCTTGTTAGGATAAGATTTTTCTCCTATTCCTAACAGGACCGTAAGGATACAAAAGGACCATTGAAAGGGCCTCTTCCCTCCTTCTGTCTTAAATAATTGAAGATCTTCATCCATATCAGAACGAGGTTCTCCTTCTATTCCAAACATGATTTGTTTTTGCTCTTATTAGGACGAGATTCTCCTCCTATTTCTATCAGGACTGTAGGGGCACAAAAGGACCATTGAAAGAGCCTCTTTCCTCCTCCTATCTAAAATAACCAAAGGTCTTCCTTGACTAATATTCTTGTTAAGTTTGCTTTCTTGATCTTGATTTTTTTCTTGGCTTGAATTTAGGCTTGGTAGTTCGGCCTTGGTCGTGATTTTGACTTTGACTTGGCTGTGATTTTAACTTTAGCTTGGTTGTGATTTTAACTTCAACTTATCCTTATTTCTAACCTTAACTTGGCCTTGAATCTGATCTCAGCTTGGCTTAGGCTTTAACCTCGGATTGAGTTTTTTTTTTTTTTGAGCTTGGCTTACTGAGATTGAATTTCTATTGGTATCAGTCTTTTAATCTTGAACCTATGCAGACCTCGGACTTGTATGATCTTTACCTCGGATTTGTCTTACTTTTACTTTGGATAGATGTTGAACTTGACTTTGGATTGATCTTGAGCTTGACCTTGGATTGATTTGAGATCTGACTTTAGCTTGGCTTAGATTTTAACCTCGGAATGGTCTTTTAGTGAGCTCAACTTACTGAGGTTGGATTCTTGTTGGCCTTGGATTTGTACGATCTTTACCTCGAACTTATTTTGCTTACACCTTAGATGGGTCTTGAACTTGACCTCGAATTGGTCTGGATTCTAACTTCAGCTTCAGCATTTATTTTCATTTCAACTTCAGCTTTAGTTTCTTGAACTTAGTCTTAATTGGCTTTGGGTTCGGCCATGATTTTGATGTCCTATAACCCTACAAGAAAGAAAAGAAAATTAATGATGGATAGAAGTTTGAAAGTCTTTAACTATGAGTTCTTTATTTGGAAGATCTTGGGTTCTATTTGACCATCCTGATTCAGATCAGATTTTATTTTCTTCTTCTTCTCTCTTTTTTTTTTTTTGGTATTAACTTGGCTTCAGGTGAAATCCACAAGGTCGAGTGCAGAGGTTGTGACTATTTTATGGGTGGTTTTGAGATTGCTCCAAGTCAGCTACAGCATAGTTTGATGCGAGATGCACACTGAAGAACTCCGAAAAGGGTTGAACGGATGAATGCATAGGGGACTTCGGCTACACTTGGGGTGCACGAACCTCAAGAGGACTTCGACACCATGCGCACTGAGTACTTTGGGAGTTGCTTGGTGGCGGGTTCAGTTGTGCTAGAGATGCATGGACCCAACACTGATGCGGCAAGTTCGTCCACATATGGGCATGCAAGGGAGGATCAGTTCCATTGAGAGGACTTTAGTCATCCCTGGGCATGCAAAAGAGAAGGCCAATGTGTGGGGAGAACACCAGTCAGACACACATGCAGGTGCAAAGGAAGAGGATCAGCTGGCTTCCTCTTTCCTCCTCTTCTTATTCTTTTCTTCTTCTCTCTTATTTATTTATTTATTCATTTATTATATTTTTTTTATGGGGGAGGAGATCGGTGCCGACTGAGATCATGATGGACGGTGCTGCCTTGGTGAACTTTGGTGCCACTACGATAGGTTCGGCCATGCACGTGCACATGGGAGGAGCTCTACTGGAGGGTCGCACCCGAACATGTGGGCGAAAAGCTCAGCTGCAAGGGCAAGAAGCTCGACCATGACTGGGGGTGCAGGGAGAGGAGGTCGTCGGCAGGAGGGGTCTCTTGAGTGTGCAGGAGAGGGAAGATTGGTCGGGGTCACTTGGGGTGCAGGGAGAGGAAGATCGGCTGGAGTCTTTGCATCTAACGTGCAGGATGGAGGTGATCAATCAGATGGCTACGACAGGCACAGGAGAGAGGAGGAAGATCAGCTAGATGCGCAAGAACTAGGGAGAAGCCTGTGGATGCCTGTCCTGCCCCACACATAGGAACTAGGGAGAAGCTTGCGGATGCCTACCTCACCCATCCTTCTTCTTTCTCTATTTCTTGAAACAAAGAACCTTTTCTTTTTCTTTTTTATGGGAGGAGGTTGGCACCCGCTGAGATCATGACAGGGGACTCCGGCATTGCTAGGATCATGAGGAAGATTGATCGGAGGGATCTCGACACTGCGGGTTGCACCTGGAGCGAGAAGATCGGAGGGGTCGCCATGGGGAGGACATCAACCGTCAGGGGCACGCTTAGATGCACAAGATAGGATCGGATGAGTCACCCAAGCGCATAGAAGAGAGGATTGGCCAAAGGTTGCATGGGCTAGGGAGAGGCCTTTATTGACCCCAAGGATTGATTTTGATGAGTAACAAAATATTTGAGTATATATTCAAACTAATGAAGTTGATGAGATCATGTTCGGGATGTATTTTAAAGTATCAAATAAAACATCCATATAAGTGCATTCGAAAATTGATAGAGAAGAGTTAGAGGCATTTGGAGCATAAATCACACCTGAAATAAGGCTTGAAAAAGATATCCCAAAATCAGAATTCAAGACAAAAATTTTTGGATAAACTAAAATTTTTCAGCATAAGAAGCCCATTAGTCGACTCAAGGTTCGACTCGTTGTTCAGCTCAAGCTGATACGTAGATTGGCACGCAGAAGTTTCAGAAGGAACAATCTCGAGCGGAGGCTCAAGTCGACATAAGGTTCTCGAGTCGAAGTCTCAGTGAAAATTCAGAGAATGATGATTTTGGAACAAGGTCTCAAACAGAGGCTCGAGTCAACTCAAGGTTTTCGAGTCGAAGTCTCAAGAGAAATATAGAAGATGATAATTTTGAAGCAAAGTTTGACACAATCTTGAGCGGAGGCTCGAGTCAACTCAAGGTCCACGAGCTGAGGATTGAGTAGAGTAAATAGGTCTCGAGCAAAGGAATGAGAAGAGTAAAAGATCTCGAGCTGAGGCTCGAGTCGACTCGAGGTTCGACTCGAGCTCCAATGGCTAGTTTCTGCAGACTATCCAGAACTATGTAGATTAGGTTCAAACGATCATTTTTGCTTTTTCAATGGTCAAATAAGGTTTTTTAGCCTACCAAACATGAAAAATCATCTACAAAATATCTAAAGGAAGAGACATGACTATTCATTCATCGAGAGAAATAAAAAGTCAAAGAAAAGAGTCCAAAAGGCATTGAATAGAGAGCATTCAACTTCCATCTTCAAGAAAAATCAAATCAAGAGATTCCATTCAGTAAGAAGACAACCTCAAAAGCTCAAAAGCCTTCAATAAAGAAGATTCCAAAAAGTCTTATCGACTTATTTGCTCATCAAAGAAGCTTTTTATCCATTTTTATTGTTCAACTTTTTTTTCTTGTAATTTAGCTTCAATAGGATTTTGAAGCTAAGGGGAAGGCTTATCCAAGCCTGAAAATTGGATTGTAAGTCAAGGGTTGGCTCAGGATTTGGTTGTGATTGATGAGCCGATGTAAAAACCAAATAGGTTTTGGATAGTAAGTCTTGAAAAACTATCCGACTATAATCTTGAAGAGATTATAGTGAAATTTCTAAGTGGGCCTTAGGAAGTGGACGTAGGTGCAAGGGGCACCGAACCACTATAAATTTTTTAGTATTTACGATTGCCTTATTTACTTCATTTTATTTATATTTCTATATTTTTTCATATTTAGAACTAAAGCATATACCATCACATCACTTATTTTTAAAAACAACACCCAACTAACTTTAAGTTTTGAAAAACCCTATTCACCTCCCCTCTTGGCTTGTCTTGCTGGACAACAGGTGGTGTCAGAGCTTGGTACTTACTTTATTTGATTTAACAATCAAAAGTTAAGATCTAATGGTAACCCATATGAGTGCATCTCTTGCCGAAGGACGATCGACCAATCGTCCATCCTTGTTCAATGGAATAAATTATACTTATTGAAAAGCATGCATGCGTATTTACATTCAAGCAGTTGATTATCAACTTTGAAGAGTGATAATTAAAGGTCCGCACACTTCCACAATCAAAATAGAGGATAATGATGTTCCCAAATCAAAAGAGGATTGGGATGAGCATGACATGAAAATGATAGAACTAAATGCTAAGGCCATGATTGTCCTATATTGTACATTAGATCCCAATGAATTTAATAGAATTTCTACTTGTACTTCGAACAAGAAGATTTAGGATAACTAGAGGTTACCCATGAGGGTACCAATCAAGTAAAGAAGTCTAAAATAAATATACTTGTCCATCAATATGAATTATTTAAAATAGAGTCAAATGAGTCTATTTCTGAAATATTTACTAGATTTATCAATATTATCAATGGTTTAAAAAGCTTAGATAAATCTTACACTAATAGTGAGCTTGTTCGTAAAATTTTTAGGTCACTTTCAAAAGCTTGCAAATCAAAGGTCACCGCCATCCAAGAAGCTAAAGACCTCAACAAGCTACCATTGGAAGAGTTTTTTGGATCCTTAATGACTCATGAATTAAATATGAGGCAAAATATGGAGGAGGAAACCAAGAAAAAGATCATAGCTCTCAAGATAACTACTTCCAAGGATGATGAGAGTGAGGAATCCGATGAAGAGGAGGAAGAAGACTTGGCCATGATTGCAAGAAAGTTTAAGAGGTTTATGAGAAAAAAGAAGCAAGGATTCAAGAAGAAGACCTTCAAAGATGAACCAAGTAAGAAGAAAGAGAAGGAGCTACCAATTTACTTTGAGTGCAAGAAACCTGGCCACTTTAGGATGGACTGCCTTCTTCTCAAGAAATCATCCAAAAAGCTCAAGAAGAAGGCGATGATGGCCACTTGGAGTAATAGTGAGGACTCTAGCTCTAAGAAAGAATAACAAGAAGAAGCCAACCTTTGCCTGATGGCACATCATGAGGAGGTAAATGCTGAAAACTCCTTAGATTTTACTTTTGATGAGTTACAAGAGATTTTTCTGAACTTATGGCTGAATATAGAAAAATAACTTTGAAAAATAAAGACTTGAAAAGTTAAATTCAGAACTTACTCATTAAAAAAAAATATTTTCTGAAAAACTGAATTTGTTTACTAATGAAAACCAAAAATTGAATGATGAAGTAGCAAAAACCAAACCATTTGTAGAAAGATTTACCTATAGTTTCAAAAAAGTAAATATGCTACTAAATGAGTAACGAGTTATTTTTAACAAGTCTAGATTAGGATTTAAACCTTATAAAAAATAAAAACTATTTAAAAATCTATTCGTTAAAGTCTTATCAAACTCTACCTCAAATATCTCATATTTTTGTTATGGCAAAATTGGTCATAAGTCTTATGTATGTGATTTCAAAAAATTAAATAAAAAATAGTTAAAATAGTTTGGATTTCAAAAGAAACCATGAGCACTAATCCCAAAGGATCCAAGATGACTTGGGTACCTAAAAACTCAACTTGATTTTCTTATGTAGGAGTGTCTTGCAGCCTGAGATAAGAAAAGATTTTGGTATCTTGATAGTAGTTATTCAAGGCACATGACGGGAGATATATCTCAATTTATCACTTTTGAGCCTAAAGGAAGAGTAGTTACATTTGGTGACAATGAAAAGGAACGTATCATTGGTATCGATAACATTCGTATTACTCTTTCTACTTCTATTTAAAATATTTTGCTAGTTGATAAGTTGAAACATAATTTGCTTAGCATTATAGCCAATTTTATGATAAGGGATTCAAAGTAACTTTTGAATCTCTATTATATATTGTTTCTAATTCAAAAAATTATGGTATCATGCTCATAGGACATCGACATAACAATATCTACATGGTAGATTTTAATGATCTACACATGAAGAATGGTCAATGTCTAGTGGCAATGGATGCCAAGGTCAATAAAACTAGTTGGTTGTGGCATCGTAGATTAGGTCATGCTAATATGGACTTACTCTCAAAATTAATTAAGAAAGATCTTGTAAGAGGATTACCAAAACTAAGTTTTGAAAAAAAATCAAATTTATGATGCATGTCAATTTGGAAAGCAAACTCGGAATTCCTTCAAACCAAAAGGAATGATTTCAACCTCTAGACCTTTAAAATTGCTACACATGGATTTGTTTGGACCCACAAGGACCACTAGTCTAGGAGGTAAAATGTATGGTCTTGTAATTATAGATGATTTTTCAAGATTTACTTAGGTAATATTTTTAGCATAAAAAGATGAAGCCTTCAATGCATTTTTCAAATTTTATCAAAATATTTTGAATGAAAAGAACCCATTAATAGTCTGCATACATAGTGATCATGGTACAGAATTTGAAAATCAGTACTTTAAGAATTTTTATAATAAAAAGAGAATTGATCATAATTTTTCAGCACCTAGAACTCTACAATAAAATATAGTAAAAAGAAAAAATCGAGCATTAGAAAAAATGGCATGAACTATGTTGTGTGAAAGTAATTTACCTAGATATTTTTGGACTGAGATAATAAATATTGCATGTTACACATTAAACCGTGTTTTAATAAAACCTATTTTAAAGAAAACTCCATATGAACTTTGGAAAGATAGAATACCAAATATCAATTATTTTCATGTGTTTGATTGCAAATGCTTCATACTTAATAATGAAAAAGATAACCTGAAAAAATTTGATGCCAAGTCTGATGAGGGTATTTTCTTAGGATACTCCTCATCAAGCAAGGCATATAAAGTCTTCAATAAGAGAACTCTTGTTGTTGAAGAATTAATTCATGTTATCTTTGATGAATATAATGATAAATTTGTTAGAAAAGAAGATGCTTTAGATGAAGATACAAAAAATCTTCATGACAAGATGGATAATCTAACACTCAAGGATGCTCCACCTCAAAATAATGAAGAAGAGAAGAATGAAGAGTCCTCTCACAATCCAAGAGAGGAGCTGCCAAAAGAATGGAGGTATGCACATGAACATCCTAAAGATCTTATAATCGATAATCCATCACAAAGGATAAGAACACGATCTTATCTTAGAAATATAAATAATTACATAGCTTTTGTTTCATAAATTGAACCTAAATCAATAGAAGAAGCTGAAAATGATCCATATTGGATAGATGCCATGCAAGAAGAATTAAATCAATTTGAAAGAAACAAAGTATGGATCCTAGTCGATAGACCAAATGACCACCTAATAATTAGAACTAAATGGATATATAGAAACAAATTGGATGAACATGGAACCATTATAAGAAATAAGACTAGATTAGTAGCAAAATGATATAATCAGAAAGAAGGCATTGATTTTGATGAAATCCTTGCCTCTGTAGCTATATTAGAGGCCATTAGACTATTGCTTGCTTTTGCATGTTTTATGAACTTTAAATTATATCAAATTGATATAAAAAATATATTTCTTAATGGTTATATAGCAGAAGAAGTATATGTTGAACAACTATTTGGATTTGAAAATCATGCACTTCCAAATCATGTATTCAAATTACATAAAGTCCTGTATGGTCTAAAACAAGCCCCACGTGCTTGGTATGAAAGATTAAGTAAATTCTTACTGGATAATAAATTTACTAGAGAAAATATTGATAAAACTTTATTCTTAAAAAGAAAAGATGAGAATCTATTAGTTATACAAATCTATGTGAATGATATTATTTTTGGTGCCACTAATGAAATTCTTTGTCAAGAATTTGCTAAACTAATGTAGGGTGGATTCGAGATGAGCATGATGGAAGAGTTAAACTTCATTCTCGGACTCCAAATCAAGCAAAATAAAAGGTGGATCTCCATCAATCATATAAAATATACAAAAAAAATACTCAAAAAGTTTGGGATGGAGAGTTCAAGACCAATTGGCACACCAATGAGTACATCCTACAAACTTGACAAAGATGAGAAAGATAAAAAAGTAGACTTAAAATTATATAGAGGTATGATAGGCTCACTTCTTTATCTTACTGTAAGTAGATCAGATATAGTATTCAGTGTTTGCATGTGTGCTAGGTATTAATCAAATCCTAAAGAATCACATTTGCTTGCTGTCAAAAAAATCTTTAGATACTTACCTAGGATACTTAATGTAGGACTATGGTATGATAGAGCATCTCAATTTAAATTAATTGATTACTCTGATACTGATTTTGCTGGATGCAAATTTGATAGAAAAAGCACTAGTGGCATATGTCAATTCATAGGAGTAAATTTAATTTTTTGATTTAGTAAGAAATAAAACTCAGTAGCACTCTCAATGGCCGAGGTTGAATATATAGCTGCTAGGAGTTGTTGTGCACAAATTCTTTGGATTGAACAATAATTAGAAGATTATGGATTCAAACTTAATAAGATACCCATAAGATGTGACAACACAAGTGCAATCAATTTAATCAAAAACCCAATTCGACACTTAAGATCCAAACACATTGAGATAAGACATCACTTCATAAGAGATCATGTACAAAATAATGATATGGTGCTTGAATTTGTTAGTACTAATAAACAATTAGCTAACATATTCACAAAACCCCTAAGTGAAGAAAAATTTAGTATTATTAGAAGAGACTTAGGACTATACTACCAACCTAATTAAATTTTATTCTCCAAATCTCCAAGTAAATTAAATTAAATACAAAAGAATTAAAATCTTATGTACAAAATTAATGATCAATATTTAGGAAATAACTAAATATTATCTAAATCAAATCTCCTCTGAAACTCTAGAAGTTTCAGAACTATTGCTCGAGTCGACTCGAGCAAACTAGTTCAAAACCACGAGTCGACTCGAGGGTCAAGGCCACAGACGATTAAAATGGATCCGTGACTGTTTGCGATATCCTAGAGATTCTTCGTGTTGGCGAGCAGAGGGCCTCTCGTCCCTCCAAACTCAATCCAATAATGTCTGCTTGCTTTCCTACCATCTCTTTCCTTCGATTCGTAAAGTTAAGGATCGGATTTGGATAAAATGGTTAGAGAAAGACATGGAGTGCGGAAAGTTTATAATACCCATGGAGCCAAAGAATGGGAGAGGAGAAGAAAAACCCAAATGGAATGGGCGACATCCCAACCATCTGAGGTTTCTCAACCCTCTAAAGAACCCATTTAGGAGGAACTCATTCAGGAAGAACTCGTTCAACTTCAACAGGATCAAAGTATACCAAACTCACCTCCTCCACCATCTTCACCTATCGGTAGGATGGCCACTAGAGCCATTGCAATGGGAAGGAGAGTTGATTTTGATTTCTTTGAAAGTTACAATTTCTCTATTAGGACATGGATTGATAGGATGGGTTGGAGAAATTTCTATACAATGGACATCCTCATGTACCCTAAATTGGTTAGAGAGTTCTATGAAAATCTTAAAAGAAGATTTCCTAAAATTGTAAGTACAGTCAAAGGCATACAAATTAAGGTGGCAGAGGAGAGTTTGTCTCAAATTTTTGGTATCACAAAAGAAGATTTTGTACTCAATAAATTATCTAATAAAAAGAGAGGTTTGAGATTAATTATGGATAGGGATGATATCATTGGAGATGTACTGGCACCCACACTATCAATGAAAATGAGAGTTCTTCATCATATCATTAGTGGAATTTTTATTTTGAAACTGGGTAGACATGACTTTGTATCTGAGAGAGAACTATGTATGATATATTTGATGGTTTAGGAAACTCAAATAAACTTGTTTGGTATAATTATACATCAAATGAGAGAAGCTGCATCAAGGAACAAGGTATGCTTGCCCTGTGAAATGGCCTTGACTAGGATCTTTGAGACTGCTGGAGTGTCACTAGAGAATAAAGCAAGTAAGAAGCAGTCTCACTATGATGTTTATGACATAAGAGCTTTGACCAAAATGCAGTATCATGTAGAGGATGGAAGATAGGTTAAGAACATTTTTGGTCAAGAGAGAAGAGCGCCCAGGGTTGTAGAGGCAGGAGAGCCCTCTACTCCAACTGCAGTTCGAGATGCACCTGACACTGAACTCGATACACCTATGACACCTCGAGCTCCACCCATGGAGAGGTTCCCATAGACACCAACTACTGACTCTGGAGCAGAGGGAGCACGCACATGGCACACCAACTGATCACTCCAGTATTACTAAGGAGCTTGCTTAGCTCAGGAGGAGAGTTGAGTCTGAAGGCACTGAGATGATGGCAGCGATCAGTAGCTTGGGTCAGGCATAGCGGTAGGGTATCATTTCAGTACTTGGAGCCATGGGTAGTTTGATTGAAAAAATAAAGAGACTTGCTCCAGGTGCGATACCAGTGGCAGCAGCAGCAGATGTCGTGGCTAGGGTAGCCATGCCACGATCTTCACCTCCTCCACCTATGTCACTTGGTCAAACCACTCAGGTATCTATGAGTGAGAGCAGACCACCACTCAGAGTCTACACTCATGGAGGGCCTCCTCCCTCATAGATAGTCAGACCTTCTGCTAGGACTTGGAGCAGGAGAGCCAAACCTTCTACCTCACGAGCCTCATCCTAGACATTAGAGATTCCATCTGATGATGAGTAGCCTCATAGGCTCTAGCGTCTATGTTGAAAATTATATCCCAAAGCCAATCATCAGTCCGTTGATGATTGAGATATTATAATTATTTATTAATTAATAAAAAATATTTTAGCATCTTTTTTCATCATAAATTTATATTTTCTAATGAACTCCATTATTGTGATGAAGTTCTTAGGACTATTTAGTTTCGATAAAGAGAAGATTTATCGATTAGTCCTTAAATTTGTTCATGACCAAAAGCAATTAATTAGGACAACAGCGTCTATCGAGCATAGGTCGCTATATGCCATATAGGTTGGTTATCCTCTTAACCAAGGAGTATGGAGATACTGGTATGGCATACAGGTGAGATGTATGGGTACATCATCATTAAACATGACCAACTTTAGAGCATTCTACTATCGAAAATATTTCTGATGGAATATAGGTATAAGTATCCCTTAGACCTGAGATTACATCAATAACTTGCAAGCAACTCACTATGCTTTGATATCGAACTAACTAAATTTTTAATTCAGCAATGGAAGGCTTTTGGGCACAGTCAAGTACTTGCAAAGTTGGAGTATGATCAAGATGAAATTGACCACTCTAAGAGTTGGAGAAGAATGTATCATTGTATTTCAATATAGCAAAACCTTAGCCAGGATAATCCATCTGATGGATTTGATATTTTAAAATACAATGTAGACAACCTGATCAGAGTTGATAGTTGAACTCTGAGTTGTCCTATGAGCATTATGGTCAAGAAAATGAATTATATGGAAACTTTATTTGCATGGATTCTAAGCATGGTGTTCTACACCTTTTGACCTATCCGATCGTCAAGTATCATTGCTAGATGATCACTTCAATTGGTATAAAAATTTATTTCTATGCTATTGATTTAGATTTGGACCTATGAGGTCACATATATTAGAGTTTACATTCCGATCGGATGGTTGATCAGTGATTTAGAATCATTTTAGGGTTAAACAATCAATATGATTGGTGTTTGACCTAGTGCAAGTGTTACAAGAAGATCGATTAGCAATTTGATTACTAATTGACTTAATTTGATTAAGTCAGAAGGCTAAAATTAAGTCTAATTAAATATAATTTAATTAGATTTATTTTGGGCTTGATTGGATCAATTCCAATTGGCTTATTGGATAAGTCAAGTGCAAGAAAGAACTAGTCCTAGTCTAACTAGGACTCGGGTCAACCCAATTTTTTAATTTGATTAAAAAATTAAATTAGAATTAAATTTAATTTAATTAAGTCTTTAAATGGGTTAAGTTCTTATTTAATTGGATTGGTTTACTCTTATTTTTATTTGGTTAAAAGACCTTGTTTGACCAAGTCAAAATAGGAGTCCTAGTGTGACTAGGACTCCCTATTCCTTGCATCACCTAATCCTCACGCCCCACCCTTTTCTCTTTATGTTTTTATGTAAATAATCTCCATGCCCAAGGTTTCTCACCCCTCCCTTCTCTCTTTTTTTTTCTCGTATGGAAGTTTGTTGGAAGACCAAGTCAAAAGGGGAATTAGTCTTGCTTAAGGATTCTATGAGATAGAATCCTTGTCAACCAAAACTCTTCCTATAAGTGTGCCAACCCATCCTTCCTTATTTTCTTTATATTTTATGATAAAACAGGACTTTTTTGTGTGCCCCCTATTGCTAGTACATGGCAGAAAAAAAGGTGGGGGCACCCAAGAGTTGGGCGCCCCAACAACTTCCCTTATTTGGTCCTTCCTAGTTTAGATTTTTTACCTAACTTAGACTCTATATATCTCTTTATTTAAAGAGAATTTTTGGCTGAAATTTTTGTATATTGTAGACATTTGAGAGTCCTCTTTGGTGTAGAAAAATTAAAATAAAATTCATCTAGGTCATAGATATAATGAAAACATAAATCAGAATGTCTAGAAAAAGAACAAAGAAGAAGAAGAGGGTCTTCTTCTAGGATTTTTGTTCCAAATCTCTTCCTCCTTTTTTTTTGTGAGCTTTTGAGAGGTGTCTCAGTATCATAAATCTTTCTCTTTTCTTTTGGTATTTTAAAGTTTCTAAGTTTTAAAGAAGAAAGTATCCGATCAACTATCGAAGAGAGATTAGCACAGTGCTAGCATACTGTGCTGATTTTCTGCATTAGGATCTCTGATCGTGTTCGTGGGCTCGTGTGAATGAATCCTAGAGGTCGGATGCATGTATGGCTTATGACTTCATCCTTAAGCCTGGATCAGTAAGTTAGAATGTCTAACTTGCTTAGGTAATAGATCTGATCTATTAACTTCATACCTGCATTTGATGTAGTATAGATCTAGATTGATTTGATCAACCTTTTTTTTCTTATTTGATTTTAATTTTTAATTTAATATCATGATTTGATCATATAATAGATCTAAGATCTAGGTATTTACATATTTATTTAAATAAATATTTAATTTAAGTCTTTCGCTGCATGATCTTGAAAAATTTTTAAGATCTATCCGTAAAATCCTAGATCTGGTTCCTTCAATTGGTATCAGAGCCTAGGTTCTTGTTACATAATTTTTATTTATATTTAGATTATTTCTTAGATTAAATCTAATTTATAATATAATTATTAAATCTAAAATTAAAAAAAAAAATTTAGATCTCATGAACAGCCATAAGGTTGTCCTACTGTAAGGTTTACCCCTTACAGTGAAAAGGTTATCCTAGTTCGTGATGATCTGACTCTAATCATAAATTTATTAAGTTTAATCTAATTTTATTTATAATTTAATAAATTTAAAATAATTTTAGATCTAAAAATAAAATATTTTAGATTGCATGGACTGCCATAAGATTGTCCTACTATAAGGTTTACCCCTTACAGTGAATAGGTTATCCTAGTACGTACTAATCTAAAATATTGATTATAAAATTTTAGATTAGATCTAAGAAATTTTATGATCTAATTAAAAATATTTTAATCTAATTTCAATCATCATAAATGTGTTAGATTTGATCTAAGAAGATTTATGATTGATTATTATTGAAACTGTTTCAATTACATGAACCTATTTAAATTAGATCTAAAGTAGTTTTATCTTTATTTTACTTGCATATTGATTATGAATCAAACATACAACCTGATTGATAGAATCATGTTGTAAAAATATTTTACAAATATGAAAATTATTTTCGAAAAGTCGAACCCCAACCCTCAGTCCAAAACTTAATTGAGAATTAATAAGTTGATTGATTAGGATCTAGGATTGTTAATTGAAGATCCTAAGACACAAATCATAACACATTGGATTAAATGGGTTAGTGGAAATTAGGTCCATTAATTGGATTAGAGCTAGGGTTAGATTAAAGAATGGACTTAATTAGAGAATTGACTAAATCTAATCAATTATTGTCTTAGATTAGGTCAAAGATTCTCTAGATTAATTATAATAGTTGTAGTTAGTCAAGTCCATATCTTTAACAAGATCCAAGATGGACATGATTTTCTAGATTACTAAAATTATTTTAGAACTTTGAGAAGGATCACTAGCTCCATAAAGAGTCAGTGAACTTAGTAGGAGGTTCGTCTTTTGGTTCTAGACCCTTTAGGAAAGGGAAGAAGAACAAAAAGAAGAAAATAAAGAAGATGCAAGTTTAGACTGGGACATCAACGCAAAGCCAGACTAGGAAGATCAATCTCGATAAGAGTCAAGCTGAATGTTTCTTTTACAAGAAGCGGGGGCACTGAAAGAGAAACTGTCCTCAGTACATTGCCTCCTTGGATCCGAACAGGCAGAGAAAGAAGCAAACTATTGCTAGACAAGGTATTTATATGATAACTCCTTGCAATTTCTCTATTTATGATATTATTGATTGGATATTGGATACCAGTAGTCCTTACTATATTTACAATTCGTTGTAGGAATTGCAGGTTAGTAGAAGATTCGAGCAAGGCGAGAGATTCCTGAATGTTGGAGATGGAAGATCAATTTCAGTTCTAGCTTTAGAAATTTTAAAACTTATATTTGAATCTCATACCGTTATTCTTAGTGATTGTCATTTTTGTCCTAATTTTTTTTTAAATATTATTTCTATAGGCCTTTTGACCATGAATAATTATGAAATTTTAATAAAGAAATGAGTTTATAATGTCATTATGAATGGTGTTACTACTTTTTATGGATAATTGAACAATGATTTATATATATTATCATAATCTATTAATATAGTCTATTCTACTGGCAAGCATCCTAGATTAGATAGTGTATCAGATATCTACTTATGGCACTATAGGCTAGGTCATATAAATAAGAATAGGATAAACAAGTTGACTCAAGAGGAAATCCTCGAAGTCAATGATTGTAAATCACTTCCAATCTGTGGGTCATGTCTTCTTGGTAAAATGACCAAGTCACCTTTTACTGAAAAGGTGAGAGAGCCAATGAGCTCTTAGGTCTAGTACATACTGATGTATGTAGACCAATGAGCATAAGTGTCAGAGGGGGATATGTCTACTTCATCACTTTCACAAATGATTTATCTAGATATGGATATGTCTATCTGATGAAATATAAGTCAGATTCTTTTGAAATATTCAAATGATTCTGAAGTGAAGTAGAAAAAATAAATAGAGAAGAGTATTAAAACTCTTCGATCTGACCGAGGAGGAGAATACCTTTCTGATAAGTTTTTTACATATCTAGGAGAGAATGAGATTCTCTCCCAATGGACTCCTCCTGAAATATCACAGCATAATGGTGTGTCTGAAAGAAGAAATCAGACTCTATTAGACATGGTTCAATCCATGATAGAATTTGCTAGCTTATCGATATCCTTCTAGGCATATGTACTCGAATCGGCTTGTTATCTATTAAATAAGGTTCCAAGTAAGTCTGTAGTTAAAACCCCATATGAGATATGGATAGGACGTAAGCCAGCACATTCACACCTTAGGGTTTGGGGGTGCCCGGCTTATGTCAAACGATTAATTATAGATAAACTTAAACCTAGGTCTGACAAGTGTACATTCATAGGATACCTAAAAGAGACCAAAGGATACTATTTCTACTATGTTGATGAACAAAAGGTGTTCGTCAGCCTTAGGGCAATCTTTTTGGAAAAGGAGTTCCTTGGTGAAGCAACTGATGCCTCTAAGATTCATGATGAAGTTCAACAGATAGAAAGTTTGACACAAAATGTTGAACCTAAGTTAGATTTGATCAGATCAGATCTGAAGCCTAGTGAATCCGCACCATTAAGGTGATCCGGTAGAGTACCATGCCATTCGGATAGATACTATAGATTTTTGGTTCAGGATGGTGATCCCATCGAACTCGATGAGAATGATGAAGATCCGATCACTTATATGGATGCAATGCAGAGATCCGACTCAGAGATATGGCTAAAAGTCATGAGATCCAAAATGATTTTCATGAAGGTCAATGATGTATGGACATTAGTTGACCCACCTGAAGGGGTTAAACCTATTGGATGTAAATGGATATTCAAGAGAAAAAGAGGCACAGACGGAAAGATGAAAATCTATAAAATCCATCTGGTTGCCAAGGGTATTATCAACGTTATGGTGTTGACTATGACGAAACATTCTTCTCAGTGGCAATGCTTAAATTCATTCACATAATGTTTGCAATAGCTGCCCACCTGGACTATGAGATCTGGTAAATGGATGTGAAGATGGCTTTCCTAAATGAAAAGCTAACCGAAGAGGTGTATATGATACAACCTGAGGGATTCACATCCATAGATGAGTCCGAGGTGTGCAGACTTCAAAGATCCATTTATGGATTAAAGCAAGCATCTCGGAGTTGAAACATGCATTTTGATAAAGTGATCAAAACGTATGACTTCATTAAGAACGGAGAAAAACCCTACATTTACAAATGGACAAATAGTCCAGTAGTGGTATTTCTTATTTTATACATGGATGACATTCTCTTAATCGAGAATGACATCCCCACACTATAAGAAATAAAAGTCTGATTATCATCACACTTCTCCATGAAGGACTTGGGTGAAGCATCCTACATCCTAGGGATAAAGATCTATAGGGATAGACCTAAAAGGATGCTTGGTATATCCCAGTCCACGTACATAAAAATTGTGTTGAAGAGGTTCGGCATGGAGAATTCCAAAAAGGACTATCTTTGAATAAATCAAGAATTTTTTCTCTCTAAGAAGGATTGTCCGACAACTTCTAAAGAGAGAGAGTGTATGAGTAGAATTTCATATACTTTGGTGATGGGATCTATTATGTATGCAATGATATGTACGAGACTAGACGTGGCATACTCACTATAAGTAGTAAGTAGATACCAGTCTAATCCTAGAGAAAATCACTGAAAGATGGTTAAAACCATCCTTAAGTATATGAGAAATACTAAGGACCAATGGTTGGTTTATGGTGAGTCAGATCTGAGGCTTATGGGATTTACAGACTCTAACTTTCAATCTGAACCATGATGATAGTAAAAATATGTCGAGATATATTTTTACTCTAAATGGTAGAACCATCAGCTGAAAAAGTTCCAAGCAACATACAGTGGCTGACTCTGTTTGCGAAGCAAAGTACATGGTAGCATCAGATGTAGCAAAGAAAGCTATATGGCCGAGAAAGTTCATCATTGAGCTCAGAGTAGTACCCTCTATTGATGGTCCAGTCCTGCTCTACTACGACAGCACTGGCGCCATAGTTCAAGCAAAGAAATCGAAGGCACACCAATGGACAAAGCACATTCTATGTTGCTTCCATTTGGTCCATGAGATTGTGGATCATGGTAACATCGATCTTTAGAAGATCGATGGAAAGAAGAACCTAGCCGACCCTTCACTAAAGCCCTGGCAATCAAGGAGTTCGACAACCATAAGTTGAAGATGAGTATTAGATACTGTGCCGAGTGGTTTTAGGATAAGTGGGAGTTATTGAAAATTATGCTCCAAAGCCAATCGTCAGCCTGTTGATGGTTGAGATATTGTAATTGATTTAATAAAAAATATTTTGGCATCTTTTTTTATGATAAACTTACATCTTTTAATGAACTCCATTATTGTGATGAAGTCCTTAGGACTATTTAGTTTCAATAAAGAGAGAATTTATCGATTAGTCCTTAAATTTGTTCATGACCAAATAATAGGCTATTAATTAGGATGATAATGTCTATCGAGCATAGGTCGCTATATGCCATATAAGTTGGTTGTCCTCTTAACCAAGGAGTGTGGAGACATTGGTATGACATACAGATAAGATGTATGGGTACATCATCATTGAACATGATCAACTCCAAAGCATTCTATTGTCGAGAATGTCTCTGATGGAATATAGGTATAAGTATTCTTAGACCTGAGATCACCTCAATGACTTGCAAGCAACTCACTATGTTTTGGTACTGGACTAACTGAATTTCTAATTCAGCAATGGAAGAATTTTGGGCACAGTCAAGTACTTGTGAAGTCGAAGTGTGATCAAGATAGAATTGACCACTCCAAGAGTTGGAGAAGAATGTATCACTGTATTTCAATATAGCAAAACCTTGGCTAGAATAATCGATCAGATAGATTTGATATTTTGAAATACAATGTAGACAACTTGATCAGAGTTGACAATTGAACTCTGAGATGTTCTATGAGCATTATGGTTAAGGGGATGAATTATATGGAAACTATATTTGCATGGATTCTAAGGATGGTTTTCTATACCTTTCGATCTATCCGGCCGTTGGGTATCATTGCTAGATGGTCACTTTGACTAGTATAAAAATTTATTGTTATGCTACCAACTTAGGTTTAGACCTATGAGGTCACACATATTAGAGTTCACATTTCAATCGGATGGTTGATCAGCAATTTAGAATCATTTTAGGGTTAAACAATCAATACGATTGGTGTTTAACCTAGTGCAAGTATTATAGGAGAATTGATTAGTAATTTGATTGCTAATTAGCTTAATTTGATTAAGCCAAAAGGCTGAGATTAAGTCTAATTAAATATGATTTAATTAGATTTAGTTTGAGCTTGATTGGATTAAATCCAATTGGCTTATTGGATAAGTCAAGTGCAAGGAAGAACTAGTCCTAGTCTAACTAGGACTCGGATCAATCTATTTTTTTAATTTAATTAAAAAATTAAAATAAAATTAAATATTTAAATGGGTTAGGGTCATATTTAATTGGGTTGGTTTACTCTTATTTTTATTTGGTTAAAAGATCTTGTTTGACCAAGTCAAAATAGGAGTCCTAGTATGACTAGGACTCCCTATTCCTTATGCCACCTAATCCTCATGCCCCACTCTTTTCTCTTTGTATTTTTACGTGAATAATCTTCATGCCCAAGGTTTCTCATGCCTCCCTTCTCTCTTCCTTTTTTTCATATGAAAGTTTGTTGGAAGACCAAGTCAAAAGAAGAATTAGTTTTGCTTAAGGATTCTATGAGATAGAATTCTTATCAACCAAAACTCTTTCCATAAGTGTGCCGACCCATCCTTTCTTATTTTCTTTTATTTTTATGGTAAAAGAGAACTTTTTTGTGTGCCCCCCTTTTCTGGTACATGGCAAGAAAAAACATGGGGGCGCCCAAGAGTTGGGCTCTCCAACAACTTCCCTTATTTGGTCCTTCCTAGTTTAGGTTTTTGACCTAACTTAGACTCTACATATCTCTTTATTTAAAGAAAATTTTTAGCTAAAATCTTCGTAGATTGTAGAAATTTGAGAGGCCTCTTTGGTGTAAAAAAATTAGAAAAAAATTCATCTGGGTCATGGAGATATTGAAAACACAAATTAGGATGTCTAGAAAAAGAACAAAGAAGAAGAAGAGGGTTTTCTTCTAGGATTTTTGTTCTAGATCTCTTCCTCCTTTTTTTGTGAGCTTTTGAGAGGTGTCTCAGCATCACAAATCTTTCTCTTTTCTTCTGGTATTTTGGAGTATCCAGGTTTCAAAGAAGAAAGCATCAGATCAATCATCGAAGAGAGATCAGCACAGTGCTAGCATACTATGCTGATTTCCTACATCAAGATCTCTGATCATGTTCGTGGACTCATGAGAATGACTCCTAGAGGTCGGACGTGTGTGCAGCTCATGACTTCATCCTCAAGCTTGGATTAGCAAGTTAGAATATCTAACTTGCTCAGGTAATAGATCTGATCTGTTAACTTCATACTTGCATTTGATGTAGTATAGATCTAGGTTGATTTGATCAACCTTTTTTTTCTTATTTGATTTTAATTTTTGATTTAATATCATATCTTGATCATATAATAGATCTGAGATCTAGGTATTTATATATTTATTTAAATAAATATTTAATTTATTTAAGTCTTCCGCTGCATGAGCTTGAAAAAGTTTCAAGATCTACTCATAAAATCCTAGATCTGATTCCTTCAGTCTGTCCACTTCTTATACATAGATCTATGTATTAGGAGTATATGATTATATTTGACTCTATGTTTGTATTTGACTCTATGTACTTAGTACTTATAGATGTAAACTTGCTTACCCTGATCTTATCTTGAACTTGATGTTTCATTGTATCCTAGTATGTTTTGGTGGCTTAACACACTTATTTTGTTAAAGCAATGAAACTCATGATCATTTACTCTTATACTCATTCTGAATATTTGCCTTAATTTTATATTTTTGATTGATGACAAAAAGGGAGAGTAATATGTATATGAGCATTAATTCATTCACTTTGAATGTGTTAAATCTAAAATTCATCCACTATTCATTCACTTTAAATGTGTTAAATCTAAAATTTTCAGCATGAATGTATTAAGATGAAAATTTTTAGCTTGAATGTGTTAAGCATGAATATATTAAGGATTAAAATTTTCAGCATATATGATATACATTATAAGTTTGGAGTTTGTGCCATGATACACACTCTATGTATGATTGTTTAGTACTAATGCTTGGCACACACATATAGATATATGCTGGCAATTTATCATTCTAATGAGTACAAACAGAAAACTTAACCTTGAATTAAAAAAATATATTAAAAATAAAAGCATAAATTGAGGGGGAGCCAAATATGGAAATACAAAAATGATTAAATCTTTAGTCTATTTATTATTGCACATTTCTCGCTCCTATACTCAAAGTTTTGTCATCATCAAAAAGAAAAAGATTGTTGACCCCAAGGATTGATTTTGATGAGTAACAAAATATTTAAATATATATTTGAACTAATGAAGTTGATGAGATCATGTTTCAGGATGTATTTTAAAATATCAAATAAAACATCCATATAAGTGCATTTGAAAATTGATAGAGAAGAGTTGGAGGCATTTGGAGCATAAATCATACCTGAAATAAGGCTTAAAAAAGATATCCCAAAATTAAAATTCAAGAGAAAAACTTTTGGACAAACTAAATTTTTCAGCATAAGAAGCCCACGAGTTGAGTCAAGATTCGACTCGTTGTTTAGCTCAAGCTGATACGCAGACTGGCATGCAGAAGTTTCAGAAGGAATAGTTTTGAGTGGAGGGTCGAGTCGACTCAAGATTCTCGAGTCGAAGTCTTAGTGAAAATTCAGAGAATAATGATTTTGGGGTAAGATCTCGAGCAGAGGCTCAAGTCAACTCGAGATTCTTGAGTCAAATTCTCAGGAGAAATACAGAAGATGATAATTTTGAAGCAAAGTTCGGCACAATCTCAAGTGGAGGCTCGAGTTGACTCAAGGTCTACGAGCTGAGGATCGAGCAGAGTAAAAAAGTCTCGAGCAGAGGAACGAGCAGAGTAAAAGATCTCGAGCTAAGGCTCGAGTCGACTCGAGGTTCAACTCGAGCTCCAACGGCTAGTTTCTGCAGACTATCCAGAACTGTATAGATTGGGTTCAAATGGTCATTTTTGCTTCTCTAACGATCAAATAAGATTCTCCAGCCTACCAAATGTGAAAAATCATCTATAAAATATTTGGAAGAAGAGACATGACTATTCATTCATTGAGAGAAATAAAAAGTCAAAAAAAAGAGTCCAAAAAGCATTGAATAGAGAGCATTCAACTTTCATCTTCAAGAAAAATAAAATCAAGAGATTCCATTCAGCAAAAAGATAAGTTTAAAAGCTTAAAAGCCTTCAACAAAGAACATTCCAAAAAGCCTCATCGACTTATTTTCTTATCAAAGGAGCTTTTTGGTCATTTTTGTTGTTCAACTTTTCTCTTTCTTGTGACTTAGCTTCAATAGGATTTTGAAGTTAAGGAGAAGGCTTATCCAAGCCTGAAAGATAGATTGTAAGCCAAGGGTTGGCTCGGAATTTGGTTGTGGTTGGTGAGTTGGTATAAAAACCAACTAGATTTTGAATAGTGAGCCTTGGAAAACTATCTGGCTGTAATCTTGAAGAGATTATAGTAAAATTTTCAAGTGGGCCTTGGGGAGTGGATGTAGGTGCAAGGAGCACCGAACTACTATAAATTTTTTAGTATTTATGATTGTCTTATTTACTTCATTCCATTTACATTTCTACATTTGTGTATATTTGAAATAAAGCATACACCATCACATTATTTGTTTTTAAAAACAGCACCCAATTAGTTTTAAATTTTGAAAGACCCAATTCGCCCCCCCCCCCCCTCTTATGCTGTCTTGCTGGGAAACAACCTTACCATCACGGGCCGCACCTTGGAGCACGGGGGAGGAGGTTGGCCGACGCCATCATGGTCGCGGGCTATGCTGCGCTTGGGAGCGCTAGGGAGGAGGTCGACTAGCGCTGTCATGGACCGCACCTGGGAGCACGAGAGGGAGGAGATCGGCCGCAGGGATGCCGGCTGCAACTTTCCCCCTCCCTCTTCTTCTTTTGTTTTCTTCTTCTTCTTCTTCTTCTTCTTCTTCTTCTTTGAAATAGGGGAACTGAACATTTTTCTCTTTTCCTCTTTTTTTGTTTATTTTTTGTGTGTCACGAGTGATAGAATGGAATCAAAAAAAAAATGAACCCCCTTACTCTCCCCTTTTTTTTTTTTATGTCACAGGTGACAGAATAGAATTCAAAAAAAAATGAACCGCTTTACTCTCCTCCTTTTCTTTTTTTGCACGAGATATTGCTGATGAGCTTGTAAAGAAGGATCTCCCATCTCCCTTCTACCATTTGATTCCATCAAGAGTTCAAAAAAAAATGGATGAAAAAAGATAAAGATAAGAATATAATATAGTAAAAAAATATAATGATATTTCTTATTTGGATCTTGTGACATCTCTTCTGGTTCGAATCATCCTTATCATAGTCTCCTTCCTTACTTAACTGAAATTTTTTTCTCATTTGAAGCCCCCTAGTTTGAGCCTGGATGGGGCAATTTGAAGATGGATGTTGAATCTCGTTGGCATTGGAACAATGCAATGAAGCTCCTCTCACTGGACGCTCACTTCTTCCCATAAATGGGCTCAAATGTCCTTCCTTTAGCGCCATCTGTTGATTCAGAAATCCACCTCAAGGTTGGATTGTCGGAGTTGTGTGATGGCGGCAAGTCGGTAGTCATGAGATGGAGGCGATTGTACCTATAAGAAAAGTTTTCAACTGGAGTTGGCTCCGGTGGGGATTCTCCGATGCTCAAGTCAGTTTTTCGTTCAACAAAAGGAAGAAAGTAAGCATTTGGAGAGAAGAAGTCGCGTAACTTAGGATCCCTCTTTTTTTTTCTTTTATAGAAGGATCTAGAGTTTGTTGAGATGAGCTGTGGGTTGTTAGTCATAAGAGAGTAGTGAGTTATCAGAGATATTTTATTTGCCCACTAAAATATTCTCAGAAATTATGTCAGATATTATCCCCTCATGGCATGTAGGAGGAAAATTAATAACCTGAAGTCAAAAGTGGGGACTTCAGTCTTTTGATAACTTCAAGTTTGGCTTGAAATAGAATCTCAGTCTGAAACAGGACCTCAACCTCAATCTTCTGAAGATCTCCAATTCAGCCTATATTGTGACTTTAGCTTTCTTCTTTTGGTGACTTCAAACTCGATCTAAAATAGGACCTCGACCTCAGTCTTCTGAAGATCTTCAATCAGTCCTTATTATGACCCTAGCTTTCCTCTTTTAGTGACTTCAAGCTCGGCCTAAAATAGGACCTCGGGCTCAGCCTTCCGAAGACCTTCAATCAGCCTACATTATGATCCAGGCCTTTATCCTTTGATGACTTCGAGTTTGATCCGAAATAGGATCTCGACTTCAATCTTCTGAAGATTTTCAATCAACTTATATTATGACTTTAGCTTCCCTCTTTTGTTGATCTCAAGCTCGGTGTGAAATAGGACCTCAGCCACAACCTCCTGAAGATCTTTAATCAACCTATATTCTCATATCTTTGGTAGGCATAAAAATCTTCCAATAATTTCTATGCTTATTCTAAAGCAGAAAGAATAATTGCTTGTATTTTCTAATTTACTAGTGAAATATCAAAAGAAAAGATTTTAGATACTATGCACGCTAACGAAGTTCCTCTCTGACTTGTGGCAAAAAAAATAATTCAGTATATTGATTAAAATATTGTTACTGTTTACGATCTTGAGAGAGGTGCAAAGCTCAGAGCGGGAAAGTTGGAGCTTGTTTTGGAATTGGATTTTAAATTGGAAAGTAGTTATAGATCAACTGGGAGGAGATTAGTTTACAGCTATGCTCTACTATCCTATTTAGAGATTAATTATCTCTAATGCCTTAGCTTGCAAGAGGAAGAAACATATAAAAATTTTATTTTTTTATAAATTTAAAAAATAAATTACAAAAATTACAAAAAAACTATATTTTATTATAAATTGATATAAAAAAATTATAAAATAAAAAATAAGATATACAGCCAATCCACCGGTCCGAGCATGACGACTCCCAGCCTCCCCGGCAACAAACCCGAGCCCACCCTCACATCCCCCCCAAACTCACACGGCTTGTCCTCGTCGATCGTCTCGAGCACCACCACCTGGCTGAACGGCGCCACTCGGCCCTTAACCCTCCGGTTTCCCTGCGCTTCGGTGCACGGCCGAGAAATCTCTCTCGCTATACAAGAACTCGTTATCTCCATCGGAAAGCCATAGCTCACCGTGAAACTACCGTACCCCGTGGCCGCCGCGTATTGCACGCTCCCGGACAACTCCGTGAGGCTCCTCACGTACAAGTCCCGCACCCGGCGCAGCGCCTTGATCGCGTTCCTCATGCACCGGCCGAACAGTCTCGTGGTCTTGCCCATGAGAGCGAATAGTTTTCCTTTTTCGTTTTCTTCGCCTGTCCTCTCCGGGGATAAGACGAACGAATGGTAGAAGGATTTTGTACTCCGATAGGACAACGTAGTTAGGAGATCAAGGGACACGCGGGCGCTGCCAACTCTCCTTTTCCTTCTCAATTTCGAATTAAGACTTCGAAATTAGGATATATTTTTGATTGATGTATACTCCGCCCCGTCGGACACACAGGACCAACAACCGTCTCATTGACCTGCAGACCCAAACCAGCCCATCACGCGGTCGTGAATGATTCCGAGTCCCACAAGGAGTCCCCACGACACCAGCGTTAAAAGGCCCCTTTCCGACCCTTTTCAACCACAAACCCGGCAGCTTCCCTCTGCTTGCTCCCAAGAACCAAGGAAACTAAGCAGAGCGAAGCGATTAATTAAGAGAGCCCGAGAGAGAAAGACGAGAGTGAAAGAAGAGAGCGATGACGATGTTATCGCTCGTATACTACGGTCTGTGTCTGGTGTACGCGGGAATCATCCTGGCGTATTTGGTGCACCTTTGCATGGCGGTGTCCGCGGAGGCGGGGGAGGCTGAGGCGGAGAAGACTAACGAAAGAGGGTTGACGGCGGAGGAGCTGGAGATGCTGGAGGAAGGGAAGATGGCGGCGGGGGGCGGAGAAGAGTGTGCGGTATGCCTGGAGAATATGGCGCAGGGCCAGGCGGCACGGGTGTTGCCGGGTTGCCACCACGCCTTCCACCGCCACTGCGTCGACGCCTGGCTTCAACTCCACCCTGTCTGCCCCCTCTGCAGGGCCCGTCTCCTCCCTCCTCCTCAACACCAACCCCAACCCCAATCCCAATCCCAATCTCCTCCTTCTTTGAGCCTGAGGCTCTCTTCATCTCCGGCAGTAAATTAATTCTTTTTGCACACATATGCCTTTTAACTATCTTTTGCATCGTAGAAGATTCTTTCTTCTTGAGAACTTGTGTACGGGGTGTTTTCTAATGGAGTTTTTCGATATCCAATTGCTATATATATATATTTGCTCTCTTTCTTGATCTTGTTTGTTTTAACATGTGTTAATTAATACCTGCTGTCTTGTGTCATGGTTGATTTCTTTAAAGGGTGTTTGAACCATAGAGTTTGAAGAATTATATATTCGTGACTTACTGCGTTTACTGCGGATTCAACCTCCATTAATCTTCAGAGTTTGGAAAGTTGTTCGCATATTTGAGTACCATGGAAAAGGAGGTTAAGGGAAAGTTATTGGTTTTAAGATGAGGATTGGAACCCCAATCACTTTTATATTCTATTGGGCTTGCTGAGAAAATACGTATGCCCTGCAGTTACCAGATTTAGAATCGATTAAATGGATTCTGGTTCTTGTATTTGATTTGGCTCCTGGTATGCAGCATTTTACATAATTTTCATCCAGCTAAAAGGACTGAATTTTTTTTATGGGAGGGTGGTAACCTTTCTTCTTCTCATGCTGTCATAGCTAAATGCAGACATGTCCTCTGGGAGTTGTTTAGATTTATAGAAATGATGGGTTGGTGATTGTGCTGTTGAATTGGCTGACTTGAGTAGTACTATTTGACGAACAAGTTGTATGGATCAGGTTGTGATGAGTTTTTGTGTGGCATCAATATGCGTTAGCAATATCCAACTTTAAGTGCTTAATTTCAAGCATTGTTATGGTTGTGCATACAAGCGTTTTGAAAAAATTTCCACAAAGGGTTTGTTTTTAAATTCTTTTAGCAAAACGGCCGGAGACACAAAGGCCTGAATCAGTTGCTATATATTTAATCCAGCATAAATAAATCAATTTGTTAGGCTAACATTTTACCATTAATTTGATTGCTTCACCACAAGAGCTCACCAAACTCACTCATAGCTCATTGTCTTTCGGGGTGTTGGCATGCTCATAACTATTGAAGAAAGAAACCTAGAATTAGAATATAATAATTCAATAAGCCTTTTTACCATAGCTAAGCATATAAACAAAATCTTGTCCTTTTAAAAACACAAATCTAGAATATCCAACATTGTTCAAGTATTCATATTCAAAATATAATTTACATAATCAATAAAATAACCATTCTTGATGAGAATAAGCATATAAACATAATCATTTTATTTTAAAACATAGATCCAAAATATCTAATATTGCTCAGATATTGACATTCATATTTATATTCATAACATCGATTGGAAAATATCATGTAAGACCCTTGCGGAGTATTGTCCGTAAGACCACACTTGATCATTGTAGAATAGGTCCACAAAACTACACTTAACTTTTGCACAGTAGGTCCATAGTGCTTAACTCTTACAAAAAAAAGTCCATAGTATTGCACACTTAATTCTTGTAGACTAGGTCCATAATACCACACTTAATCTCTGCAAAGTAGGTCTATGGTAATGAAGTCTTCAAATAGTCAAACTACCTATATGTAATCTCCATTGATAGGGTCCATAACATAGTCGGACTAAGAATCCAAACCTAATATGTGTCAAAACTTTTTTTACAAGATAATATCTATCATTTCATAATATATATATTTCATATAAGATCAACAAATGACAAGCATAATATTTCTTAACAAAAAATAGTACTTCTTAATTATAAACTTTATTTTTTGATTAAAACAAAGTTCCATAAAATTCATAAATTGCATTTAGGTTGATTCATCATTTTTTTTCAAAAATTTGTATTAATTAATTGAAAAATCTAAATGTAATATAGCACCACTTGGTTGGACTTTTTCTTGCCTAGATGATTGCACTTCGATATAGTATCAAATCCAATAATTAGAGAAGGTATGAAAACTTATAAAAAAAATAAGAGGGAGAGTTGAAGGGAGCATGGCTGGCAGGGTGGCATCCACCAGCAGCTTCGATCAATCTAATCTGGTTATTCCAACTAGTTAAGATAGATTTTAAGTTTGCTGGAGGTTTGCTATTAACACTTGGTAGAGGAGCTATTGCTTGGTCATCCAAAAAGCAAACATGAATTGCAATATCTTCAACGGAATTAGAATATATCACTATCTCATTAGCAGTAAAGGTTTAACCTATATATCACGATTTTTACGATATATTCCTTTTATGGGACCAGTGCAATAAGTAACTATATATTGTGATAACAAGGCAGCTATTCACATGGTAAAGAATAAAAGATTTACAAGTAAGTCTAAACATATTTCAACAAAATATCATTATATTAGAAAAAAGAGTAAGAAAGGATAAAGTTATCTTAGAATATTTACCAACTAATCAAATGCTAAATAATCCTCTTACTAAAGCCATATTAAAAGAAAAGATATGGAAAGCCCCGAGAGTAATGGGATTATTACTAATATAGTGGGATTATCATGGTTGTAGTCAGCTCTTATTAGTGATATCAGTTGAATATCTCATGTCAAGAGTTTAAAGTAAATTAACCATGGGTGTTTCCAATTGGATTTATAATGAGGTTACAGATACTAACTACATTAGATCTTTGAAATTTGAGATTTCAGAGCAAATTCCATTTCTATGTGGTAATATTTTTTTCCTTTTGTATGAATTGGAGGAATAGACTCCGTGGCTTTAACAAGCTTATAGACATATATTGGAGTGAGCGAAAGTATTCTTGATAAGCTTGCTCATATAAGTGTAGTAGTCAATTTCGCTTCCTATGGGCTTAACTGGTAAAGTTATAGAGCACTTGTGAATATTGATGGTGGACACTTTTTTCATCGAGCAAACTAGTTTTATCAAGTGTATTAGCCACCAACAGATTCAGAATTATTTTCTAATAGCATCTCTATTCAGAATTATTTTCTAATAGCATTTCTATTTTATGGAGTTTGGTTTCAAAGTTAGTTTGAGGCTGAGTTAGGGTCAGAGAATTCACCAAAACCAAAATTGAACGATCACCAAAATCATTGCCATTTTATTTTAGCTAAAACCAGCTTGTTTAGCTAGGGGACAATCTATTGTGATATCTATTCCTATTGATGTCCTTTTCTAATTGGATGAAATCAAAACCTTCATCCTATAGATGGGTAAAATCCAACACTGCTGGATCTTTCAATCAAGCATCCTGATAGATTGGTGCTAGTTTTGCACTAACAAGCTCTCTAATAGTTTAGCATTGGATGCAGGTACATCAAAATCCAGCTCACTACTTGTCGAACTTTGAGTAATTAGAGAGACTCTACAAATAGCTGGCGATCCACTATTTGCAGAGCTGGCATCCATAGGTCAATATTCTACCGCTAAATTTCATATCTTTGCATGCATCATAGTAAAATATTTGGGACATGTGATGGGTTGATGCATCATAAATTGGTGCATCATTTTATCTCTAATCTTTCAAATAATTGAACTTGTGATATTGCTTCACTGAATAAAGGAAAGTTATGATATTACAACTTATCGTTAACAACATTCATCAAAGGATTTACTTGACAAAGAGAAGGAAAGTGTGGACGGTCAGTGGCAGGGCAACGCAACTAATAATTCAACAAATATAGTTTAAATTCTTCACTACTGAGACACTTATGATTATTCTAAAGCAGAAAAGAATAATTGTTGGCATTTTTCAATTCATTAGTGAAATATTAAAGCAAAAGATTTTAGATATTATGCACGTTAACGGAGTTCAACAGTGATTTATGGCAAAAAAATTAATTCTGTATATTGATTAAAATATTGTTAATGTTTAAGATCTTGAGAGAGGTGCAGAGCTCAGAGTGGGAAAGTTGGAGCTGTTGTTTCGGAATTGGATTTCAAAGAAATTTTAGAACTTTTTGTACAGTAGTTGGAAAGTAGCTAGAGATCAATAAGGAAGAGATTAGTTTATAGCTATGCTCTTATTCTATTTAGAGATTAATTATCTCCCAATGCCTTAGCCTTCAAGGAGAAGAATTATATAAAAATTTTCTTGTGAGACATTATTTTTTCATGAATTCATGGGTCAAAAAATAGATAAGTGAAAAAACTTTTAGAAAACTAGAGATAAATCCCTAGCTATAATTTCAACTTAAAAGTAGCCATCCACTTGAATTTCAAATAAAAGTAGCTATCCATTGGAAACATAAGTTAAAAGCAATTATCCATTTTGATTGAAATGATATTATACCTTTATACTTTGATATTCTTTAAAATATTATAATATTATATTATCATAGTATAGTATTTTTTTACAAGAAGATAGTATTGTATTACCTTAATGTAATATTTTTTTACAATAATACAGTATTAATTTATTGTATTATACTAGTATAGTATTCCTTTATAATAAGATAATATTACATTATCATATTATAGTATTATTTCATTATAGTATTATTTTACAATAATTCAGTGTTGCTTTATAATAGCATAGTATAATTTTATAATAGCATAGTATTACTTTATAATAGTGTAATGTTGCTTTATAACTGCAAGAACAATTGGATCATTTTACTTGTATTTGGATAGTTACTTTTGAGTGATGTTTTAAATGGATAGCTACTTTTATTTGAAACTTAAGTAAATAATTATTTTTAAATTTAAACTTAAGTAGATAATTTTTTAAATTTTTTTAAAAAATATTTTTATTATAAATTAATATAAAAAAAATATAGAATAAAGAATAAAATATATAACCAAAATCACTCAATTCAATCCATCATTGTACAACCGCACGGTCCCCTATCTCCAATAAGGATGGCAATTTTATCCAATCTATTAGGTATTCAATCCGACTCGATCCGAATGAGATGAATTTTATCTGACTCGATGGAAACTCGAGATGGATATAGGTTCTAAAAAAATATTTGAATTGGATTTGAATCAGATACGTATAATGATCTGAACCTGATTCGAAATAATCTTAATACATATCTCTTATTTAAAATTATAATAATTTTATATTATTTATATGTATCCAATCTAATTTGATCTAACTAATCTTTCTTATATATTTGATCCAATCTAGTTCATATCTCTATTTGACTCAATTCGATCAAAGATAGATAGAGAATGCATATAGATACGAAATTTTTACTGATGAATATGAACATGAGTTGACATGATCCATACCTGATTCCTTGCTAGCCCTGTTCTCCAAGCATCACAACTCCCACGCCTCCGGCAACAAACCCGAGCCCACCCTCACATCCCCTTCAAATTCGGATGGCTTTTCCTCGTCGATCGTCTCGAGCACCACCCCTCGCTGAACGGCGCCGCTCGGCCCTTAGCCCTTCGGGGTTTCCTGGCGCTTTGGCTTACAGCCGGAAAATCTCTCTCGTATCCCAAGAACTCGTTATCTCCATCAGAAAGCCATAGCTCGCCTCGAAACTTCCGTACCCCATGGCAATCGCGCATTGCACGCTCCCAGACAACTCCGCGAGGCTCCTCACGTACAAGTCCCGCACCCGGCACAGCGCCTTGATCGCGTTCCTCACACACCGGCCGAACAGTCTCGTGGTCTTGCCCATGAGAGCGAAGAGTTTTCCTTTTTCTTTTTTTTCCTCTCCTCTCCGGGGAAAAAAAGACGAACAGATGGTAGAAGGTTTTTGGACTGACGCTGCCAACTCCCCTTTTCCTTCTCAATTTCGAACTTAGATTTCCAAATTAGGATAGATGTTTGATTGACGTATGCTCCGCTCTGCCGGACAGATGGTAGGACCAGCAACCGTCTCATTGTCGACCCGCAGACCGAAACCGGTCCACAATTAACGAAACCCCCTCCCCTTTTCTCGCGTCCTCTCTACTTGCTCCCAAGAGCTGAGGAACGTGAGCAGAGCGAAGCAAAGAGAGCCCGAGGGAAGGAAAAGAGTGAAAGAAGAGAGGGATGACGATGTTATCGCTTGGATACTAAGGGGTGTACGCGGGGATCACCTGCATCTTTGCATGGCGGGGTTCGCGGCGGCGTGGGAGGCTGAGGCTGAGGCTGAGGTGGAGAAGAGTAACGAAAGAGGGTTGACGGTGGAGGAACTGGAGATGCTGGAGGAAGGGAAGATGGCGGCGGGGGCGGGCAAGCGTGTGTGGTTTGCCCAGGCGGCGCGGGTTTTGCAGGGTCGCCGCCTCACCTTCCACCGCTGCTACATCGCGCCTGGCTCCAACTCCGCTTCGTCTGCCCCCTCTGTAGGGCCCGTTTCCTCTCTCCCTCAAAACGGCAACCCCAGCCCCAATGTCCTCCTTGAGTTGCTTGACAAAAGAACTCGTGTGGAGTGTTTTCTGTAGGAATTTTCCAGCAAAATGCTCAGGCAGAAAATATTATTTAGATTTTTTTTTACTCTTATATAAATATTCAGAATATTTTTAATAAATAAATAATATAAAATTAAATATACATTCATACGAACCTTCATAAATTTTTTCAAAAAATTTGAACTATATTTTGAATCAGAGAGTTTTGCGGAAATCTCTTGGTTCCTATATTTAATTTAATTTATAGTACACAGCGTTGCTTCACGTATTTGATTTAGCTCATGGTGTACGGCATTTTACAAAATTTCATTCTGCTAAAATGATCGAATTGTTTATGGTAGGGTGGTAATGTTTCTTCCCCTAGGAATTGTTGAAGTTTATAGAAATGATGGGTTGGTGATCGTGTTGTTGATAAACAAATTGCATGAACTGTGATGATCATACGTTGTTATGATTATTGTGTGTGCAAGTGCTTTGAAAAAAAAAAATTTAAAATTTTTTTTACCACCATGATGGTAGCCTAATAAAATGGGCTTTGACCTCCAACCAAATGGTTTGGATTCAAGTTATGATGGATACCGTATCTTTAATTAGATGTCAGGACTTAGAGTTATTCCTGACGGCTCCCATATGGTGGAGACGAGAGTTCTACAATTCAATTGGCTCCCAAATCGAACATTCTCCATCGGAATTTGGAGCATGAGATCTGGAAGAGATTTCTGATCCATTGGCCCATGGTTTATTTCTGATCTGTTGGCCCATGGTTTATTCCTGACGGTGGTTCGCCTATACGGTGGAGAGGAGAGTTCCACAACTCAATTGGCTCCTGAATTGAACATTCTCCATCGGAATTTGGAGCACGGGATCTGAAAGGGATTTCTGGTCCATTGGCCTGTTGGTTCGCTCATATGGTGGGGAGGAGGGTTCCACAACTCAATTGGCTCTCCAATCGAACATTCTCTATCGAAATTTAGAGCACGGGATCTGAAAGGAATTTTTGATTTATTAGCCCATGGTGGGGTTGGGATGACATACTCACCCATTAGATTCGTCGATATGGTGGGGACGGAGGGTCCCACAACTCAATTGATCAATCGAACATTCTCCAATAGGGTTTGGGGTCTCATGGTCATGCACAGAGAAGGTAGCTACGCTGAGTCGCGCCCCTCCAAATCCCGCTTATAAAAAAAAAAAGGATTTTTTTGAATTTTTTTTAAAATTTTTGTATTTAGCAAAACGGCGGCAGTTTCAAAGGCCCAAAGCGCATCATACTAAATAGGAAATTCTCTTGGATTTTCCACAAAAACGGAAGCTAATGAGGCTATTAATAGTCCATTTTTTTTAGGAACAATGATAGTTTTCATTGTCATCACCATATACTTCTGTCCAGCACCTAATTTTTCCACTGGCTCAAACTAACTCAACTATAATGTCATATAATGCAAATTAACTCAACTAATAAATATATCAAAAAATAACAACAAAAATATTTGGCAAACTCAATAATCTTAAAATAATAACACAATCATCCAAGAAACTCAATAATTTTAATATAATAAAGAAAAATCATCCAATATAAATGATACTCCAAGTTAAAAGCAAGTCTATTTAGGTCAGACTAAATAAGTCCAACAAACATAATAATTGCTAAGAAAACCTAAAGAAATGAAAAAATCCTAGGAGAATTGCTCATGGATAAAGGCTGATACCTATACCACATGAGACTCCGAATAAGCACCATGCTAACTATTTTAATTTAGGAATGTTAATAGGGTAGATTGGTGCAGTTAATGAAAAAACTGAAACTGCTTCCCAAAACCAAAATTGAATGGTTTTTGAAATAAAAAACCATAGCCACCATCAAAAAATCTGCAAAACTGAAATCGAAACTGAAAAGGCAGAAATAGTTTAACTATTTTTATTTATTTCAAAATTTTTATATATAAATATCCAAATTAAAGAATTATCATCCATAATTTTTATATAATTCAAACTAACTCGGCTAATAAATATGTCCAAAAATAATAACATCAACATTCAACAAACTCAATTATTTTCAAATAATAACATAATCATCCAACAAACTCAATAATTCTTAAATAATAAGAAAATCATCCAACAAATATAATAATCAAAGTTAAAAATAAATCCAACTACATCAAAAAAAACAACTCTAACAAGTATAATAATCAAAAAGAAGTAAAGAAAAAAAACTATTTATATAGCCTCTAGGATTTGTCCATTTAGTCAGTTAGCCATCTAAGATCTATAGATAGTCCCAAGTGAATGGGATAGTGGACTAGGATTTAAATTAAATATAAGGGGTATGATACAAATAGATCAAATATATTCAGTTTTGGGTTGGATGTCAGGCTTGGTTTCGAGCTGGATTTGGGTTACAAAATTCATCAAAATTGAAGCCAAAATCAATCAATTTTTGATTTTTAAGATCATCGTCAAAACCATCCTCATTTAATTTCAATTAAAACTAACTAATTCAGTTCGGAGAAATAGGTAAAACATTCAGATATTCATCAATCATTTAGATATTCCTCCTTATTAACATCCATATTATAACACTACAAGAATATTGAGTATTAGCTATGGCTATTAGCAATTGCAAATCTGCCATCACTAATAAAGACATTTATTGATGACAAATAGCTACCACAAAAACTACTATCGCAAAAAATAAAAAAGTTATTAGGGATGACATGTTTGGATTTTAGCAACGCCAAACTCCATCGCTAACAACAAGTAATTTCTTTTTTTTAAGATTTGTTTCTAATATTATTAGCAACAAAAAATTATTATTAGCAATGGCTATGTGCCATCTCTAATACCAAGATAATTTTATTTATTTTATTTGGTGCTAATATTATTAGTGATAGAGAATTATTATTAGAGACGACATGTAGCTATCGTTAATACTAAAGTAATTTTATTTTTTTAATTTAATTTTAATATTATTAATGATAAAAAAATATTATTAAAGATAAAATAAAGCCGTCACTAATACTAAAGTATTTCTTTTTAAATTTGGTTATAATATTATTATCGATGGATAATTATTATTAGCAATGGCATGTAGCCATCATTAATATTAAAGTAATTTTAATTTTTTTATTTAGTTTTATACTTATTAGGGATGGAAATATGTTATTAGCGATGGAATGAAGCCATTGCTAATACTGATTTATTTTTTTATTTGGTTCTAGGATTATTAGCAATAAAAAAATATTATTAGCGATGGTATAAAATCATCGCTAATACTAAATTAATTTAATTTTATTTTTTAATTTGATTCTTATTTTAAATTTTTTAATATTTTTAAATTAATATTTATATGATTTAGTTAAATTAGATTTAATATTTAAATAAAATTAATAATATTTAATTAAATTTAGTTAAATTAATTTTAGGACTGCCATGTGTTAGCTAATGTCAAGAAAATCGTTTGAATGGTTCTAGTATATGATTTTATCAAGAAAGTAGTACTCGGTAGAGGAGAGGTGGCAAATGATAGGAAGGAGAAAGCAACTACGATGGAGGAGAGAGAAAAAAAAGAGAATAAAATAAATTATTTTGATAGCTAGGTTTATAAGGAAGATCGAAGAAAATCAAAACCTACCTGTAGCTAGGAAGCTAGACCTTACAAATGCATCTAGAATATATATTCGATTTTAAAACTATATATTTGATTAGATTTTATGAATATAACTTCTTTAACATTGTTCTTGATCAGTGACAGATGGCACAATATAGTAGATCTATCTTTAGACCCGCAATCGATGTTGATCCTTCATCAAAGAGATCATTATATTCTATAAAATACCAAGTACGAAAAGTAGCTAGATATGCATAATATACTAGGAGAACTGTTGAAGAAAATATGTTATATAAGAAAGTAGACAATTATGAGAGCAGGTACAAATTAGTAAGTATGAAAAGTAGGACGGAAAGGCTTATTAGCGATGGCTTTTAGTGATGGCATTTTAACCATCAATAATAGTATGTATTACCAATGGTCGTGTGATTATTACCAACAGCAAGAGTCATTGCTAATAAATTTAAATTTTTTTTAATTTTTTTTATTATAATTATAATTAAATTAATTAATTATCATCGTAAATAGTAATGGCAAGATTTCTCATAGCTAATAATTTTTAAAAAAATTATTTAAAAAATTATGAAAAAAATACTATGTTTTAATTATTAGTATTAGCAACAGATATCTATTTTTAACAATGAGAGTTTCGTTGCTAGTAATTTTACTGATGGCTGGTTTACTATCATTAATACTCTACCACATCATGAAAAACAAATTTTTGCTCATGCGCCTATTCCTTTCCCCTTCCCCCGATTCTCCTCTCCCTAGAGACCAAACCTCCCTAACCCCTCCAACCCCCCTTTCCTCCCTTCCCGCTGTATTCCTCCAGCATCCTGTGGCCCCTAGCCTGCATCCCTCCATGCCCATGGCGTTCTCTTGCTGGTGCCCAAACCCCCCTCAACCCCCCAACCCCCCTTTCCTCCTCCCCCACCCCATCCCTTGCTTCCCCATCCCTTCGGCATCCCACGTCCCTGAGCCCACATCCCTCCATGCCCACGGTCGCCTTGAGCTTGCCCTGACATTGCTAGTCCGATCCCGCAACCTCAAGCTCGAGTCCCTCCATGCCCGTGGCCACCCTAACCTCATCGGCCCTAATGTCACTGGCCTGACCCCACAGCCTCGCACCCACATCCCTCCATGCATGTGGCCGCCCCAACCCCGCCAGCCTCGACATTATTATCGGCTTGACCCCGCGGCCCCAACCTTGCTACCCCTACCCACACGGCCTTATCCCATCGGCCTGACCCCATGGCCCCGACCCGTGCTGGCTTTCTATGGCCCCACCACCTCCGACCAGTCTCCTTACTGTCCCCGAGCCATCTCCTTGCTATTGTGACCCTGCAGTCCCGTTCTTGAGCCATCTAGTTGCTATTGTGAGTATTAGCAATAGCATTAATGATGATTAATACCATCATTAAAAGTTACTTTTTATTTAAATTATATTATTTAAATATAATTAAATATTAAAAATTAATTAATTAATTATTTAGATAATTAATTAATTAATTAGAAGCATAGAATTTGGGCATGAGATGCATACAAAGTGCTCAAACCAAGAAAAGGTGCCAGGTAGTATTGCAAACACGGGGCCAGGGCATGTCCTACATGCTTAGACCTTGGGTCCCAACTAGTGTCCAAGCAGCCAGTCCTCGCACAAGAGCCGAGTGCATATTCTACGGATCCTATAATTAGATGTTAATTTAAGTAATTAATTAGATGTTAATTTTTTTAAAAAATTATATTACATGGAACCATAGACCCATCTTTTGATTAATGTGCATATTCTACCATATCCATACATTTATATATTTTTATATGCATGAAAGAATTATGTACATTGATCAATTAATTATCCAATATGGACAGTTTAAAAAATAAAAGTAATGCTATAGATCATTATAGTAATCAAACGGTATATTGAGGATTCGAAAAAAATTTTAGATAGTATTTTTCTTTAGTTCTCCCCACACATCTTCAGCTGTGTAAGAAGAATTAAGAAAAAATGCTATCAAAATTTTTTTGACCTCTATTACATATTATTTAATTACTGTAATTGATTTATAGAATTAATACATTTTCTGAATAGGATAGAATCTTCTATACCTATTAGTTGATAATAGGATGTGTTGGTGCAGAAATCCGTCGCCGCCGGAGGTCGCCGCAATCGAGGCCGCTGGAAGCCGCCGGGGACCTGCCAAACGAAGTCCCGTCCGGAACCGGTGGGGTGGTGGCTCCGGCAGGACCCTCCGACGGTCAAGTTAGTTTCCGACCAACAGTAATGGAGTGCTCGGAATGAGTTCCGGAGCTTAGAGATGTGGAGAGCTTAGAGAGCTTGAGAGTCCAGAGAGCTTAGCCTTAGTATGTCGGGAGGGGTCCTTTATATAGTGGAGCTTGATGGTGACAACTGCAGCCGCGTGCTGGCGGGCCGCTCGAGGTTCGGCGGAGTCAGTCCCACTGGTGCCGTGTGCGGCGGATTGAGGGTGACAGCCATCGCCGCCTGGCAGTGGGTCGCTATCGCCCGCGGCGGACTGACCGATGGTACGGCGGACTGACTGATGGTGATGGTTGCAGAGCTTGCCGAATGAAGGGTTGAAGGCCTTCGTCGTGTGCCCATTTCGGAGGAGTTCGGGCTCCTGAAGAGGAAGATAGGGAGGGAGTTCGGCTCCCATAGGCGTCTGGCAAGAGGTATGCAGCTAAGGCTCGTCCGCAGAAGAGTTCGGCTGCTGAGAAGTCCGAAGCTCGGCCGTCTGGGGTTCGGCCGGCTGTTGGGGCTTGGGCTGAGGCTTGGACACTTGAGAGTTCGGTAGGAGCTCGGTCGGCCGAAGTTTGATGAGGGCGACCGCTGAGGAGTTCGGCCCAGTGACGACTGCTGAGGAGTTCGGGCTCCTAAGTGACGACTGCTGAGGAGTTCGGGCTCCTAAGTGACGACTGCTGAGGAGTTCGGGCTCCTAAGTGACGACTGCTGAGGAGTTCGGCCGCTGAGAGGACTTCATTGAAGCTCGGCCGCTTGGAGTCGGCCCGAAGGAGTTCGGCCGCTGAGAGGTTCGAAGGAGCTCGGCTGGCCAGTTGAAGGACTTCGGTTGCTAGTTGGTTCGGCCAGGGCTCGCTGAGGAGTTCGGTCGCCTAAGGTCGGTCCGAAGGAGTTCGGCCGTGGGAAGTCCGAGGGAGTTCGGCCGTGGGAAGTTCGAAGGAGTTCGGGCACGGGCTCGCCTGGGGTCGGTCCGAAGGAGTTCGTCTCCCGAAGAAGTCCAGCCGCTTGGAGTCCAAGGAGCTCGGCCCTCAGGAAGTTCGGCTGGCGGTGGGAGTTCGGCCCGGAGCCTTGGCGCAGGGGAGTTCGGCCTCTAGGCAGTTCGGCCGTGGTAGGGGCTCGGCCTGGTGCCTGGCGCTAAAGCTCTTCAGCGGCTACTGGTTACATTGGGCTGAGCGTCGGGCCGGGCTTCGGCAGGAGCGGGATTTATCCCCAACAGTAGCCCCCCCACTCCCGAGTTCAAAAATTGAAGGAAGGGAGTACCAGAACAGGCGACTGCCGAAGTCTTCTTCCAGGCTCCGCATTCGTTGCATCTGAAGCTCGGGGAGGTCTCATCTCCAGCCAAGATTGACGCTGAAGTTGAGGCTGAGGCTTGGGGGAGACCTCATCTTCAGTCGATGTTTGGAGTTGAAATGGAACTCGTTTCCGGCTAAAGTCGATGAAGCTGATGTTGCAGCCGAAGTAAGACTCGCCTTCTTCGGTCGAGGTCGGATTTGAGCTCCTCGAGGGGCGACATTATCTTCGTCAGTTGAAGTCGACTCGAGGGAGACCTCCTATCTTGCAGCCGAGGTTAAAGTGCGCGCTCGGGGGAGATCTTATCTCCTACGGCCGAGCTTCCCTCGGGGGAGATCTTACCTCCTGCGGCCGAAGTGAAGTGCGCGCTCGGGGGAGATCTTATCTCCTGCAGCCGAAGTGAAGTGCGCGCTCGGGGGAGATCTTATCTCCTGCAGCCGAGCTTCTCTCGGGGGAGATCTTATCTCCTGCAGCCGAGGTGCGCGCTCGCATTAGGACGAGGTTCTCCTCCTGTTCCTAACCGAGGTTGTTCACGGTCGCTCGGGAGAGATCTTATCTCTAGCCGAGGTTGTCAACGGTCGCTCGGGAGAGATCTTATCTCTTGCCGAGGTTGACACTCGTGTTAGGACGAGGTTCTCCTCCTGTTCCTAACCGAGGTTGTTCACGGTCGCTCGGGAGAGATCTTATCTCTAGCCGAGGTTGTCAACGGTCGCTCGGGAGAGATCTTATCTCTTGCCGAGGTTGACACTCGTGTTAGGACGAGGTTCTCCTCCTGTTCCTAACCGAGGTTGTTCACGGTCGCTCGGGAGAGATCTTATCTCTAGCCGAGGTTGTCAACGGTCGCTCGGGAGAGATCTTATCTCTTGCCGAGGTTGACACTCGTGTTAGGACGAGGTTCTCCTCCTGTTCCTAACCGAGGTTGTTCACGGTCGCTCGGGAGAGATCTTATCTCTAGCCGAGGTTGTCAACGGTCGCTCGGGAGAGATCTTATCTCTTGCCGAGGTTGACACTCGTGTTAGGACGAGGTTCTCCTCCTGTTCCTAACCGAGGTTGTTCACGGTCGCTCGGGAGAGATCTTATCTCTAGCCGAGGTTGTCAACGGTCGCTCGGGAGAGATCTTATCTCTTGCCGAGGTTGACACTCGTGTTAGGACGAGGTTCTCCTCCTGTTCCTAACCGAGGTTGTTCACGTCGCCGGGACTCGGAGGTTGTCAACGGTCGCTCGGGAGATCTTATCTCTGCCGATCTTAGGACCTCTGTTCCAGCCGTCGCTCGAGAGATCTTATCTCTAGCCGAGGTTGCAACGGTCGCTCGGGAGAGATCTTATCTCTTGCCGAGGTTGATGCGCGCGCTCGGGGGAGGTCTTATCTCCTGCGGCCGAGCTTCTCTCGGGGGGAGATCTTATCTCCTGCAGCCGAGGTGCGCGCTCGGTTAGGGATCTTATCTCTGCGTTGTTCTTAGGACGAGGTTCTCCTCCTGTTCGGGGAGAGATCTTATCTCTAGCCGAGGTTGTCAACGGTCGCTCGGAGAGATCTTATCTCTAGCCGAGGTTGGCGTGTTAGGACGAGGTTCTCCTCCTGTTCCTCCGAGGACGAGGTTGATGTGCGCGCTCGGGGAGATCTTATCTCTACGGCCGAGCTCTCTCGGGGAGATCTTATCTCCTGCAGTCGAAGTGCGCTCGGGGGAGATCTTATCTCCTGCGGCCGAGCTTGTTGCTCGCGTTAGGACGAGGTTCTCCTCCTGTTCCTAACGCGGCGATTATTGACTGCTGCTCTCCCTGTCATCGCATAGTTTTCGCATCCAGAAATAATATTTGCAGAGGGGAGAATTTTACCGAAGGGAAATCGTGGACAACGCGCTCTCGTTTGAGGGGTCGACGGGGTGTTGTTCCTCGGAGCTCTCCTCGAGCAGCAAGTCCCGTCCAGACGACCTCCTCTATCTCCTGCCGGCCTTCATAATTTGGACCATGCTTCTCTTGACTTTGTCGCTGGGGATGACAATCACCGATGTGGCTAGCTCCTAGCTCCTCCCTGGGGTGGCATTGATGACGCCGCGGGACGGCCAACCTTCTTGTCTTTTCCGGTTTCGGCAGTGCCTATAGCCGATCTTCTCCTTGATCGCGCATGTTTGGAGAGGCCGTAGTCCTTCAGGTCTCGGCGGTTGGCTCTTAACTTTGCCGAAGATTCGAGTTAGGAGCGGTCGTAGTTGCGGAACCTTCTGGGAGGGGGGCTTCGTTCCGTCCTTGCCGGCGCCGAACTTTATTTTGGAGGTTGAGTTGAGGAGTTCGGCTTTCCACCGAGCTTCATTTTACCTTGATGCCGAGCTTTGGGGTGAGCCCGGCTTTTCTCGCCCGAACTTCATTCCGCCTCCAGTGAACACTTTGTAGGCGGTTCCTTTGGGGGACATTCTGGAGCGTGGGTTCGGCCTTACTTGCGCCGAACTTCGTTCCACTTTCCCGCGGAAGCTTCCGCGGGAGGACTTCATACTTCTTTGTCGGAGCTTCCTCGCTGACGGGCTCATAGGTGGGTTCGGCCTTCCTCGCGCCGAACTTCGTTCGGCTTCAGCGGGGGAACTTCTGCTCTCCGTTTCTCTCTTAGGGGCGATCGGGCTCCTCCCTAAGGCTGATTCCTCCGCATTTCTTCGGCAATAAGTTCCGGGGTGGACGACCTCCTCATGCTGAACTCCTCAATTTGGTGCAAGCTCTTGTTGCTGGGAGATGGCGAATCGCTAATGCACCGAGATCTTTCCAGGGGCCATGTGAATGACGCCGTAAGGTGGCCGACCTTCTTGTAGTCTGGCTATGGCAGCACCCTTAGCCGATCTTTTTCAGCTTCAGGCCGGTACCGGAGGAATTTAGCCAGCCGACCCGTTCTGACGAGCTCCTCAATTTCGTCTCGGAGCTGGATGCATCCCTCCGTGTCGTGGCCGTGGTCGTGATGGTAGAGGCAGTACTTATTTCGATCGCGCTTGTTTGGGGGAGATCGTAATCCTTCCGGTCTTGGCAGCTGGTGCTTTACTTCGGTGAGAATCTGGGTTCGAGGAGCGTTGAGGGGGGCATAGCGGCGGAACCTTCCGGGAAGTGGACTCCTTCGCGCCTCCTTATCAGGGCGAGTTCGAGGAGTTCGGGCCCGCCTGCTTTCGTAGGGGATCTGCGAGTGCAGCCGAGCTTCACCCAGCTCTTCCTCGTCCGCCAGCCGGTCCTTTCTGACGAGCTCCTCATCTTTCAATTTGAAGGCTTCTTCCGCACGGGCATATCTCTCGGCTCGAGCCAGCAGGTCGGCGAAGTCCCTGGGATACCTTTTTTCCAGAGAGAACAGCAAGCTATTTTTCTGAAGGCCGCCCTTAAGTGCGGCCATCGCGACAGACTGGTCCAGGTCCCGGACTTCCAATGCCGCGGCGTTGAATCGAGTGACGTAAGTCCGGATGGATTCCCCTTGCTTCTGCTTGACGCTCATCAGGGAATCTGAACCTCGGCTCGGTCGTCGGCTGCTGATGAAGTGGGCCGCGAACCGACTGCTCATCTGGTCGAAAGAGAAGATCGTGTTGGGCTTCAACGCCGAGTACCAGTTCCTCGCTGCTCCCTTTAAGGTAGACGGGAAGGCTCGGCACAGCACGGCATCTGAAGCGCCGTGAAGCAGCATCATGGCCCGGAAGGCCCCCAGGTGATCGACCGGATCAGAAGTACCATCGTAGCTTTCCAGTTGAGGGAGCTCGAAGGTCGGTGGAACAGGTTCTTGCATGATTTTCTGCGAGAAAGGAGGGTCTGCACAAACGTCATCACCACGCGAGGGGGGACGAAGTTCTTCAATTCGCCGGTTCATTTCCGAGAGCCTTTGGCCCAGCAGGTCCTCCCGGTCTCTGATCTCCAAGGCTTTCTGGTGAGATGGGCGCGAGGCTTCACCCTTGGTCGATCCATGATCCGAACAAGGGCTCTCCCTCCTCCGCCTCTCCAACCCGGGTATCGGAGGTCGGGCTGCCCAGGCCGGTCGCTCTTGGACTGGATCATTCCGACCTCGGAAAGCCCCGCGCCGGTCGGGCTGGCACTGGGACTTGTCGGTGCAGCACCGCCTGCACCGCCTCCGTGAGACCGCGAACGTGCTGGATGAGCTGGTTGAACTGCTCCGTATCCACCGCGGCTATAGACGGGGGCTGAGTCACCGGGGCCGGAGCAGGGACGGACGGACTCGGAGGGGATCGAACCGCGGAAGCCGTCGAGCGCCGCGTCGAAGCCCTTCTGGGGGGCATTTCCTCTTTCCAGAGAAGGAATTCTGAAGAGGGAGAAGAGAGATCCGGAGCAGGGGCGGAAAATCGTCGCCGAGCACTCCTTTAAGAACAAGGGAACCTCGAAGGTTCAGTCCCTCGTTCCCACAGACGGCGCCAATCTGTTGGTGCAGAAATCCGTCGCCGCCGGAGGTCGCCGCAATCGAGGCCGCTGGGCGCCGCCGGGGACCTGCAAAACGAAGTCCCGTCCGGAACCGGTGGGGTGGTGGCTCCGGCAGGACCCTCCGACGGTCAAGTTAGTTTCCGACCAACAGTAATGGAGTGCTCGGAATGAGTTCCGGAGCTTAGAGATGTGGAGGAGAGCTTAGAGAGTCGAGAGTTCAGAGAGCTTAGCCTTAGCGTGTCGGGAGGGTCCTTTATATAGTGGAGCTTGATGGTGACAACTGCAGCCGCGTGCTGGCGGGCCGCTCGAGGTTCGGCGGAGTCAGTCCCACTGGTGCCGTGTGCGGCGGATTGAGGGTGACAGCCATCGCCGCCTGGCAGTGGGTCGCTATCGCCCGCGGCGGACTGACCGATGGTACGGCGGACTGACTGATAGTGATGGTTGCAGAGCTTGCCGAATGAAGGGTTGAAGGCCTTCGTCGTGTGCCCATTTCGTGAGGAGTTCGGGCTCCTGAAGAGGAAGATAGGGAGGGAGTTCGGCTCCCATAGGCGTCTGGCAAGAGGTATGCAGCTAAGGCTCGTCCGCAGAAGAGTTCGGCTGCTGAGAAGTCCGAAGCTCGGCCGTCTGGGGTTCGGCCGGCTGTTGGGCTTGGGCTGAGGCTTGGACACTTGAGAGTTCGGTAGGAGCTCGGTCGGCCGAAGTTTGATGAGGGCGACCGCTGAGGAGTTCGGCCCAGTGACGACTGCTGAGGAGTTCGGGCTCCTAAGTGACGACTGCTGAGGAGTTCGGGCTCCTAAGTGACGACTGCTGAGGAGTTCGGCCGCTGAGAGGACTTCATTGAAGCTCGGCCGCTTGGAGTCGGCCCGAAGGAGTTCGGCCGCTGAGAGGTTCGAAGGAGCTCGGCTGGCCAGTTGAAGGACTTCGGTTGCTAGTTGGTTCGGCCAGGGCTCGCTGAGGAGTTCGGTCGCCTAAGGTCGGTCCGAAGGAGTTCGGCCGTGGGAAGTCCGAAGGAGTTCGGCCGTGGGAAGTTCGAAGGAGTTCGGCAGCACGGGCTCGCCTGGGGTCGGTCCGAAGGAGTTCGTCTCCCGAAGAAGTCCAGCCGCTTGGAGTCCAAGGAGCTCGGCCCTCAGGAAGTTCGGCTGGCGGTGGGAGTTCGGCCCGGACCTTGGCGCAGGGGAGTTCGGCCTCCAGGCAGTTCGGCCGTGGTAGGGGCTCGGCCTGGCGCCTGGCGCTATAGCTCTTCAGTGGCCTCTGGTTACATTGGGTTGAGCGTCGGGCCGGGCTTCGGCAGGAGCGGGATTTATCCCCAACAAGATGCATTTACTATATAAGCCATTTTGAATAATAAATTAATTAATTAGCAGTTGCTTTATATTTATATATATGTAGAATTCTTAGATAGTATGCCATGGATCATAGTTAGATGGATCATCGAATAGTCGACGGGATGATTTCTGCTGAACATAGGAAGGGTATAGAGTACTTTTGCGATTTTACTTTTGGGAATGCAATACTCTTACATTAAGGATGGGATCGTTGCCCTTGTAATAGATGTGACAATAGAAAAATATTTGATAGAGATATAATTACTGTCCATTTGTATAAGAGTGGATTTTTGTCTAACTACAACCATTGGTAGCTGCATTGAAAGACGTAGAAGAAAGTTGCAAGGGTTAGAAGCGAGCAGGATGGGGACACAAATAGAATAGTAGACATGGTTATGGATATGGTTGGTCCTAAATTTAACTGAAATGTGAAGGATGATCCAAAAGCTGGCAGCAATGATTTCTACCATATGCTAAAAGATGCTGATGAACTACTATGGTCAGGATATGAAACACATACTATATTATTAGCTATGTCAGAATTGTTGAATTTGAATGTCGAGTTTAATATGACGGTCAATTGTTATGATAGGATGGTAGTAATAATAAAGAAAATGCTATCTAAGATGAGAAGCTTGTTGGAAGCTTCTATACTTCAAAAAAAATGGTGATAGGATTAGGCATGGGATACGAAAAGATAGAAGTATACCATAATGATTGCATGCTTTTCTACAAGAAGGACCAACTAAAAAGCTCATGTGATCTATACGGTGAAATCCAATTTAAAATGAGGCAAGAGGATAGAAATCAGAAGGGCATACCATATAAGATTCTTCGATACCTTCCACTCACTCCTAGGCTTCAAAGGCTCGTATTGTTGGACAAATGAGATGGCAAAAAGAAGGGATTTACAAGCACTCTAATATGATGAGTCATCCATCGAAGAGCAAGGCATGAAAGCAATTTGATGCTTGCCATCCTTTATTTGCTCAAGAATCATGCAATGTCTAATTAGGTCTATCTATGGATGGCTTTACATTGTTCAATCATGCAGCAGTCCCTTATTCATGTTGGCCAGTCTTTATTACTCCATACAATCTTCTACTTGGGATGTGCATGAGAGAACATAATATTTTTCTTACATTAGTCATTCTTGGACCACGACATCCTAGTAGAAGCAGTAATGTATATCTAAGGCCTCTTGTTGAAGAGCTAAATTTTTTATGGTCCAATAGCATCTGTACTTTTGATGCATTGAAGAAGCAGAATTTTGTAAGGAATGCTGCATTGATATGGATCATTAACGATTTTTCTACTTATGGGATGCTATCAGGATGGAGTACTCATGGAAAGCTTGCATGTTCTTATTATATGGAGAATACAAAATCATTTTAGCTTGAGTATAGTCATAGGCCCTGCTGGTTCGATTGTCATTATCAATTTCTTTTTGAGTATCATTTTTTTCAAAAGCAATGGGATAGTATTAGGAGGAATAAGATAGAGAAGAATCATGCATCCCCACATCTCAGTGGTATGGAAGTATTTTAGAGGGTATCCCAACTGGATGAAGTCTAGTTTGGCATGCTATTTGACAAGCAGAAGCCTCAAGAATTTGGTAGAACTCATAATTGGATGAAGTGAAGTATCTTCTAGAAATTACCATACTGGTCTACCAATTTGATCCATCATAACCTTGACATCATGCATATTAAGAAGAATATATTCGATAATATTTTTTATATTGTTATGGATGCCAAAGATAAGACAAAGGACAATCCCAAGGCTCGAGCAGATTTGAAGAATATATGCAAGCATCCTTAGTTAGAGTTGGTTAAGATGTCACCTGAAAAATTTTTGAAGTCGAAAGCATCTTATACCTTAACAAGAGAGAAATTGAAGGACATTTGTGAATAGTGTAAAAGTCTTAAATTTTTAGATGGTTATACAAGTAATCTAGCTCAGTGCATCAATGTCAAAGATTGTAGGTTCTATATGCTGAAGAGCCATGACTGCCTTGTCTTCATGCAATGATTACTTCCATTGGCTTGGCATAATCTCCTTTCTAACTCTATATAGAGTTTTTTGATTGAGTTTAGCCTTTTCTTTAGTAATATTTATGCTATCAAACTATCCATCGACTACATCTCTAGTCTTGAGGCTAGTAGTGTAGAGATCATATACAAGTTGGAAAAGATATTTCCTCCTAGCTTCTTCGACTCCATGGAGCACCCATGATTCATCTGGCATATGAAGCTAGGATTGGAAGAACCATGCAGTATAGATAGATGTATCCATTTAAAAGATACATGTACAGTTGTTGACTCTGAATTAATTTTGATGATAATAAAAGCATTTGAGTATAAATTATTATGTTACTAATGATGTTTATGAGAATGTGTAGATTCAAATTTTTCAGTGCTCACAATTTTCAAGTGTTTCCTGACATCTATATGAAGAACTATCACTCAAGATCTAAGTGAAGAAACTCGAGACTAAACACATCCTTCAAGAAATTTTAATGAGGATTAAATCAAGTTTAGAAGGTAAGTTTAGCCTAAAATTCAAATTGAAGAAGAAAGGCTAATAAATAATCTTTGGCATGCTTAGTACACAAACTAAGCCAACCCAGTCTCAGTGGATACAAAAGATAAAAATCATAGAAAGATAAATTTCAGGACTTAAGGGACTTAGCCGACTCAATTTTCAAGTCAGTTAACCCAGCAAGCAACTTAGCCAACTCAGCCAAAAAGATAGCTGATCTAGTCTCAAAAGACGATAAAAGATAGAAAGTTAATTTTTTGGTCTACTAATATTGAGCTAATCCAACTGAAAATTGAGCCAACCTAGTGGAAACTGAGCCGACTTATAGAAAAACTAAGCCGACCTAGTGATGGTAACAGCTAGTTTTCATATTTGCTATTTTTTTGTCCCATGTACCTCCCAATGGCTATCTTCTTATCTCCAATGGCTAGATCACTTTTTGAAGACCTTCCAGATGATCACTTGAAGTGATAAAAAATATTAGAGTTATACAAGAAAACTTTTGGAATATTGAAGATAACTTTTGGAACTTACATTGAGAGATTCAAGTCATTTTTTAGTGCATTCATGTTTATGAGCCAAATAGTAAAAGAAAGAAGTGATTCTCAAATATTTTCTTATCCTTTCATTATCTTCAAACTGAGAGAAGTCAAGCCACTAGCATTGAAGATCACCATCTACCTCTCTCAAGCATTCAAAGAGAAGAAATCAAGCCTAAAAGCAAAGCAAAGAGAAGAAATCAAGCCTAAAAGCAAAGCAACCTCCAGACTTTCTTTTCTTGGGCTTCAAAGAGTTTGTTTTAATTATACTTTTATTTTTATTTTAAGTTTCTTGGTGTGAGAAACTTGAGTTGGACATTGTATTGATTTGATTAGTGAGCCAAAGTTAAAATCAATCGAGGTTGATTGTTAGTCTGAAAAAATAATCATTATATGGTTGTGATTGGTGAGCCAAGGTTAAAATCAACTGGGTTGGATTGTGAACCTAAGAAAAATAATTGAACTGTAATCAAGTTGAGTAATTATAGTTGAATTTCTAAGTAGTTTACTTAGAAAGTGATGTAGATGCTGAGTTTGGTACCGAACCACTATAAAATTATCGTGTTTGCGATTGTATGCTCTTTACTTTATAATTCTTGTTCACTACATATCTTATAACTTATTTCATTAAGCATTTAGGTAGTATAATCTGAACAAGTTTTATTTTAATTTTTTTAAAATATCCAATTCATCGCCTCTCTTAGATAGCCATCTTTAGGCAACAAGTAGTACCAGAGCAGGTGCTCTAATATTAGTTGTTGACCTAATGGTCAAGAGCTAAAGATTCAATGGCAATCCTAATTAAAATTTCATTGGTTGAGGGGCAATCAACCAATAGACCCCTACTCTTTAATTAGACAAACTATACCTATTGGAAAGCAAAAATGAGAATATTTATGCAAGCACAAGATTATGACATGTGAAATATCATAGTAAAAAGCCCACACATACCTATAGTCATAGTTGATGGAGTGTCCATCTCTAAATTTGAAAAGAATTGGGATGAACATGATAAGAGGTAAGCTCAACTTAATCCCATAGTGATGAATGTTCTATATTATACTTTAGACACAAATGAATTTAATAAGATATCAACATGTTTATATGTCAAAAAGATTTGAGATAAACTTGAAGTCACCCATGAGGATACTAGTTAAGTCAAAGAAACAAAGATAAATATATTGGTGCACAAATATGAGCTATTTAAAATGGAATCACATGAAACTATTACTAAAATATTCACAAGATTTACTAATATTTTGAATGATTTAAAGAATCTTGGAAGAGACTATACTAATAGTGATGTTGTGCAAAAAAATTTTAGATCTTTACCAAAAAATTAAGAGCTAAAGATGACTGCCATTCAAGAGACGAAGGATCTAAATAATCTTGCATTAGAAGAGCTGATTGATTCACTCATGATCCATGAGCTGAACATGAACTAAAAAAAAAAAAAGAAGTGAAGAAAAAAAAGAGCATTGCACTTAAAGCTGCTGCCATGTATGAAGAAGATAGTAACTATGAAGAAGACTTAGAGGATGATGAAGAAATGGCACTAATCACCAGAAAGTTCAAGAAATTCATGAGAAGAAAGAAGAAATTTGAATCAAAGAAAAGAGGTTATAACAAGGAAGAAGGTAGCAAAGAAAGGGTAAAAGAAAAAGAGAAGGATCAAGTTCTTTGTAATGAGTGTAAGAAGTTCGGACATTTTTGAATGGACTATCCATCATTGAAGAAGAGCTCAAAGAAACCAAGAAAGAAAGTACTAAAAATAATCACTACAAGAAACCAGGCTATTAGTGATGGTGAAATATCGTCTCTAATAGTTAGTCCACCGTCGCTAATACCAATGTCATCGCTAATACCATCGTAAAGGCAAATCTGAAAAATTCTTATTACTAATTATGACCATTAGCGATAGCAGAAGATGCCGTTACTAATAATAGAATTAATGATGGCTTTAGAGATGAAACAAATCCATTTCTAATTAATTTTTAAATTTTTTTAAAAAAAATTAAAAAATATTAGCGACAGTAATTCATTACTAATGTTACCACTAATAATTATTGATGATAAATTATTCCACCTCAAATGCCATCTCTAATTTTATTTAATTTTTAAATTAAATAAAAAAATTAATTTAAGAAATATTAGCGAGGGTGGTTGTCGTTGCTAATATCGATGAAAATACTTAATTCAATTATTTTAAAAAATTAATAATAATATTTTTAAAATCTATTTTAATTAATTATAATAAATTATGATTCTTAATACATATTATAATTAAAATATAAAGATAATATGATAATCAAAAATTAAAAACTAATTATATTATATTAAAAATAAAAATTATATATTTTTTATAAGCAATATAAAAAAAATAATATATCAAAAAAAAATCAGATCTGATCATCATCATCAACCTCCTCCTCCTGCTCTTCTCCAATAGCTGATGGATGAGAGCTGGATGTCCCAGCATTCTATAATGAAAAAATAAAATAATATTAGTAAGTTTTGATATGGAGATGCATCTTTCGATATGAAGGTGTATCTTTTGATACATTTTTTTAATTCTCAAATAAATTATTTCTACATATTTCATTCGATGATACGGAGCTATAGACACCTCTGATCCATCGATTGAATAGTTAGATTAAATTTTTAGCCTCTAGATCTCCTTCACAGACTCAAACCTAAATATACAAAATTTCTAAAAATAAAAACTTAAAATAATTAAAATAATTTAATAATATACATACCTGATGTGATGGCTAGAATGATGAGCTCAGTTGGTCATGCTGCTATAGGTCTCAGAGAAGTTCTACGACTATGTCGTAGATGGCATCCAAGAGACTCTAAGGTCGCTGGCTTAGAAGCCTCTACACGACCTCCTCCACATGCACATCACTCTAGGTCTGGGACATCAAGATCTGTGAGGATGCTGAAGGATATTAAGATGATGGAGGGTTGAAGCTATGGCCGAATTCAATGATCCGACTTCTATTCACCCTGCTGTTGGCACTGAGCCATCCCTCAAGATCAAGGAGGACTGAGAAGATGGGTCATCACCATACCTCTCAGTAATATACTCTGCATAATACATCTATACAATTAAGAAATATATTAGTTGTAATATAAACATTAGATCCTATAATAACTTAATTAGTAAATAGAGTTTGAAGTTCTTACCACGATCCATCACAATGTAGAATCTAAATAGTCATCAGTCCTCCTAGACTGGTGTGTGACCCAGCTGTCGTGCCTATGATAAGTAAATAATAAAATTAAATTAATTAAAACATGCATATAAGAGTTTTTATAATTCTAGTGATGAGCTTTGATATTGATTTCTTACTAGTCTATCAGCCACAACATGTGTGACAACCGAATCGCCTGTATGTTTGATCAGATCCTACTGGATGGTCTAATTCTGCCAGGCCCTCTATTGCCTATCAGAGTACTCCTCACTACTTCACTGATTGTAGAGGGCTTGCCATATGTCTGCCCGCATCCAGTGATTTGTGAAAGATCTTTAGTTCGATGGTGACTAAAAATCAGAGTGTTGGATGGCAGACTGCCTAAGGCTATAGAGGCCATCTCGAAGCCTCCATGTGGCCACCTCCTCAAAGATTTGATGGCCAGCCTTCTCATCTTAGGGAGTCTGGAATCGATAGTAGTCCTACAAGATAGAAGCAAGCATGTATTTATATATAATTAAAATACCGACGTATCAAAAATTTCTAAATTAAACTAATCTTGACTTACCAAAAACATCCCTCGGGTTGCATCATGTGCTCCAAACGATCAACTAGAAAACTCGTTCATTGGCCCTGGCATCAAGCATCAAATGATGCCGGTAACTACATGAGATACTCCAGTCTCTCTAAATATGCTGTAAAATTGATTTTAAATAATAAATATTAATTCTAGAATTACTAAATTAAAAATATATTAATTAAAGTTGTAGTACTTACGAGCAGCTCTGAATGTGGATGTATTGAGAAATATGTTCTAAAGTCAATCATCTAAGTGGTAGATGATTGAAATTAGTATATAAATTATCTAATAATAATAGTTATTTGGCTAATTCATTATAAAAATTCTATCTTCCTTAAATAAACTCCTAAATTATGATGAAGTCCTTAGAACCATAATCAATCAATAAAGAAGGATTTATCGGATGGTTCTTAAATTGTTCATGACCAAATGATAAGTTATTAACAAGAATGATAACTTATCGAGTGTAGATCACTATATGCCATATGCATTGGTCGTCCTCGTAACCAAGTGGTGTGGAGACACTAGTATGGCATTTAGGTGAGATATAGGAGTATATATATACTGAACGTGATCAATGAAGTACTTTACTATCAAGAGTAGCTAGCTAAGATCAATGAATATAAGTGTCCCTTCGACCTGAGATCACCATAGTAACTTACAAGCAACTCACTATACTTTAGTGCCGGACTGCCTGTATTTCTAACATAGGTTCGAAAGATTTCTGAATACAGTCAAGTACTTATGAAGTTGGTGTGTGAGTCAAGATGGGATTGACCACTCCTGATTAGCTTCAGAAAGAGAATGTCTCGTTGTGTTTCAATTTAGCAAAACCTAGGCCTAAGTAATCATCGTGAGGTGTCATAGAATTTATAAAATTTTGAGATATAATAGAGATGACTTATATGAGCATTTGATAGGATACTCAAAGTCGTCTTGAGCATTATTGATTATAGGGATGAATTATATAGTAATCATGGGTCAAGATTCTAAGAATGTTGCTTTGCATATATTCGACCAATCCGGACATCGAAAACCATTGCTAGATGGTAACTTTGATTGGTACAAAAATTGATTCATGTGCTACCGACTTAGGTTCGAACCTATGGGATCACACACATTAGATCTTGTAACTTGATTAGATAGTTAATCGATGATTGAGAATTATTCTAAGGTCAATACGATTGATGTTTGATCTAATGAAATTATTGCAGGAGGATCGATTAGCAATTGGATTGCTAATTGGCTCAATTTGATTAAGCAATCAGGCTGAGATCAAATCTAATTAAATTAGATTTAATTAGAATTAGTTTAGACTTAATTAGATTAAGTTTAATTAGTTTATTGGATAAGCCAATTATAAGAAAGAATAATTTCTTATTTGACTAGGACTTGGGTGCACCTAATTGACTTAGGATTTAAATCAAATTTAAATCTTGATTTAATCTAATTTAATTGATCTCCTAGTTAGACTAGAATCATTCTTAATTAGGTTGTATTAAATTTAATTAAAATATAATTTAAATCAGGTTCAAACCTATTTGGACCTAGTCAAACAAGAGGAGACCCAGTTGGACTAGGACTCTCTCTCTCTCTTTTCTTGCGCTCAAGAAAGCCCACACCCACCCAATGTTTTTAGATCTTTACATGAGTTTTCTCGTGCCAATGAGAGGTTCCCATGCCCCATATATATATTTTTTTGGAATATATTTTGACTTGGTCAAAACTAGAAGGAAGTTAGAATTTGTTTCCTACTTGGAAGAATCCTTTTTGACCTAAACTCTTCCCCCCTCTTGTGCGCCCACTTTTCCCATGCCATGCTATTTGTTCTGCCCTTTCTTCCCTTGCTTTTGTCCATAAGTTTCAGATATTTCACACCAAGAATTTAGGGAGGGGGCGTCCTCCAAGAGTTGGACACCCCCTTAACTACCTTATTTGAAGGGTTTGACTAGGTCTTTGACCTAGTTTTTGACTTGTGGCATGCCTCCTATTTGATATGAGGAGGGTGTGAAACAACCTAGATTTTCTATGTGAAAACTAGAAGGAAAGGTTGGAGGGGTGTGGAGTTTTGAGGTGCCAAGTTCTTTGGAGAAAATCCTTTCTTTTGGACAACATAGGATGATGTCTTGAAGGGTCGAAGGTAAGAGAAGATTGTCTTCTCTTTATTTTTCTTTCATGTATTTTTCCTCTTGTTTCTCCTAGTGATTTTTATCTGATAAAATCTAAGAGAGAGAGAGAGGATTAGGGCATGGGGATAAGTTTTCCAAGTTGTTGGGGCATGATATTCTTTTTGAATATGATCTGATCATGTCCTGATGAGAGAAGAAGAGAAGAAAGGTCTTCTCTTAGGATTTCTTGGAGAACCCTTCTTCTCCAATTTCTTATGAAAATTTTATATGATAAAAATCAAAAATCTTAGATCTAGAAGCTTAGAAAAAATTTTAGAAGAGAAGGTCTCCTCTTGTCCTAGCATAGAGATATTTTCAGGACATTAATCATTAATGTCCTGAAGGAGAAGATTTATCTTCTCTTAGAATTTATTTTTTTTATTTTATTTTCTAATTTATGGAAGATCTAAGGTTTGGATTCCTTATTCCTTCTCATATTCTTCATCTCTTGGAGTGTCCAAGAGATCCGAAGAACATGTATTTGATTAACTATCATGAGGGATCCGTGAGAAGCTAGCACTTCAAATGGATCTTCATTCGACGAACCTTCGATCTATGTTGCAGGTTCATGTGGATCACCTATAGAGGTCGGACGCATGTGCGGCTCTAAAAGCAACAACAAAAATCAACCGCGGAGTTCTTGACCTATGCAAAGGTAAGAGATCTGATCTCTTGGTAACCTAGATATGGTCTAGGATTTGATCTAGAATTTTTCTAGATCTAGGTATTGATTTGATCAATACCAATTATGATTAATTTATTTTTAAATTTATATTTGCATCATGACATATTATAGATCCTTGATGTAGGGTTTTGTAAGCTGATTACATATATATTGTAGATTAAATTATTTAATCTATGTCTTCCACTACTTTAATTTTGAAAAAAAATTGAAATCAATGCATGAAACCCTGCATGTTTTCTAACAGTGTTATCAAAGCCAGGTTCTTTTATAATATGTTCATGTATACTTTAAAATAAATCCAAAAATTAAAATTAATTAAAGATTGTACATACTGCCATAAAGTTATCCTGTTGTAAGGTTAATCCCTTACAATGAAAAGGTTGTCTTGGTATGTGCTGATCTAAATCTGAACATGAATAATTTAGATTAGATCTAAGAAAATTTATGATTTAATTTTTTGATTTAAATCTTAAATTAAATAGATATTAGAACTATTTTAGATTATTTAGATTAGATCTAAATAGTATTAGGATTGCACATACTGTCATAAGATTGTCCTACTGTAAGGTTTATCCTTTATAGTGAAAAGATTATTCTAGTATGTGCTGATCCGAGAAACCTAAATTATAAATAAGTTAGATGAGATCTAAAATAATTTATGATTTATTTTTAAATTTTAAATCTAATAATTAATTAATTTATGATCTAATTTTGTTCAATTAGATAAGATCTATATGATATGTTTCATGTTTTGATCTAGATCTTCATATTGCATATGTTGATATGTAGCTTCATTTTTGAATCTAGTTTGCATATGTATGACATATAAGTTTTGTAGAATTTAGATTACGAACTTACTTTCTATAAAATTCTAGATTCAAAATCCTAGGACTTGATCGAAATATTGAAATAAATCAAATCTAAAACCATCATTTGAATTTGATTTAAAGTAAAGTGTTTACAATTTAAAAAATATTTTAAATAATAAAATCAAAAATTAGTTCTGAGATTTTATAAACTCAAATCCATAAGCCTTGAACTTAATTGAAAATTAAGTGATTGTTTAGGATCTAGGTTTATGATTTGAAAATTCTAAGATAATTTCATAAAACATGGATTAAAGGATCATGGGTTAGCTTGATCAGGTCCTTAACTGGATTAGACCTAGGGTTAGATTAAATATGAACTTAGTTAAGAAATTGATCAAACCTAATTAATAGTTAATTAAGATTAGGTCATTTCTTTAGATCAATTTAATAGTTGTAGTTGATCAAAGTCCATACATCTAACAAATGGATATTGATCAAGGCTCAGTGGTCGAGCCCTAGTCTTTAGATAGACCAAATCAAAATTGATAAATTGATTGATGTCTAAGATAAGTTTGGCATCCCAGACCGATGATTTTTAATTGATAGCTTGCTTACCTGACCATTTCTGATGGTGTCTAAGGCAAGCCTTAGCAGACCCTCCCATCGATCTTACTTACCTGTTCGATGTGATTAATCAGGTCTTGATTAGGTTGCTTATCGATTCAAGCTAACCCATATCACATAAAAAATTAGTGAGACTGATTTCATTAAGTGAGACTGATCTAAGTGCCCATAGACCGAAATTGATCCTAGTTCTCATCAATGACTTATGAAGTCAGTGGGAGGACTTGACTTGGTGAAGTCAGTGGGAGCAAATTGATCCATATCCTTTCTATTCTTAAATCACTAATAATTTAAATCCTCTAAAATTATTAGGTCATTAAAATGATAAAGTTATGAAGATAACTGAGTCATAGCCTTCCATTAAGGTGTTTGATAATGGGTTCATTAACTCAATAATCATTGGAGGTCCATAGGCCTAGTGCTTATTGACTAATGAAATTATCATTCATCATATGACGACTTGGATGTGTCTCTCTAATGGTAGTTAGGTTGACCAATCATAGTTGGACTTAATCATTCGTTGGTTAGATGCACTAAGTATAGTCATGTTAATGGTTTGACCTAATCGGATCCTTACAGTGGAGGCCCTAGGCTACTGATTAGGTTGCTAGGGTAAAATTAAATTACTAAAAGTTGTTTGGAGAAACAATTGATTATGAACCTATCCTTAGATGTACATGGGTTAACCAACCACAGTTGGGCTTATGTGCAGTCTATGTGAATTTTAGTACCTACTAGAAAATTAAAGTAATTCTCTGAATTGGAGGTAGAGGCTACCAATTCGAATAAAATAGTAAAAAAATCTTTAGACTAAAGTCCAAGTCTCTAGGCTTAATATAATTCATATACTTAGGTCATTATTCTCTTTTCTCAAAATAAGGCTGAACCCTAATTTCTCCTATCACTGTTAGATAGTGATGACTTATGGGATCCAACTTCAATAATTAGTATCAAAAGTTGAATTTGGTTCAGTAGTATGAATGGATTCGTACTGGAGCCTCTTAGCCCAGTAAAAATAATTAGTCCAAAATTGATCCAAATCAAGCATAGTGCTTCTACTGTTAGAAGCAGGGTCATAGGAAGAAGAATTATCTTCATTCCCTTGACCATAACAGGCTGAATAAGAGAAATGAGCAAAAGTTGCTCATTAAGGATGTTTTATGATAACACCTTAAATTTCTCTATATATAATTCTACTACATGGGTATTAGATGTCGGTAGTCTTATGCAATTTGTTACAAAGACTACAAGTAAGAGGGATATTTGAAACTGATGAGAAATACTTGAACATTGAGGATGGAAGTCTTGTTTCAATCATAGTTTTAGGAATTATCAAGCTTATTTTCAATAGATATCATTTTGAGTGGTTGTCACTATTGTCCATCATTTATGATAAATGTGATCTCTGATGGCCTTTCGATCAGAGATGGTTATCATTTATTAATAAAGATGATTATTATGATATTATTATGAATAATATTATAATAATAAATGGATAAAAAAATAATATTTAATATTTATACAGCTTATTAAGTGTAATGTATACACCCAAGTTAGATTATGTCACGGATATCTATCTTTGGCATTATAGGCTTAGTCATCTTGACAAGAACAGGATAAACGGATTAGCTTGAGAGAAAAATCTCAACATTAATGATTGTGAATCATTGATAGTTTATGAATCTTGTCTTCTTGATAAGATGATAAAGTCACCTTTTACTGAAAAAGGTGAAGGAGCCGATAAAGTTTTAAGTCTCATACATAGTGATGTATGTGGACCTATGAACTTAAGTACCAAAGAAAGATATTAATATTTTATTATAGATGACCTATCTAGGCATGGGTGCATCTAGGATGAATCATTTAAAATATTCAAATAATTCAATAATGAAATAAAAAATAAACTGAAAAGGGCATTGAAACTCTTCGATCAGATCGAGGAGGTGAATACTTATCTAGTAAGTTTGTGACATATCTAGGAGAGAATAGGATTCTCTAATAGTGAATTTTTTTTCGAAACATAGTGTATCTAAAAGGAGAAAATTGAACTTTATTAGACTTGATTCAATCCATGATAGGGTTCACTTGTCTGTCTGCTTTAGGGTTGTGCTCTTGTGGCTACTAGTTTTACTCAGAATGTATACCAAGTAAATATGTTGTAAAGACTTCACATGGGATATAGATTGGGCATAGACCTAGACTCTCTCACCTTCAGGTTTGGAGTTGATCGACCAATGTCAAAGATTTGCACACAGATAAACTTGGATCCTGATCCAATAAATGTTTAAACTTATTAATTCTATTATGCTAAAGAAGAAACTGATGCCTTTTGGAAAGGAGTAGGGCATTCCTTTTGATGCCTGTCAAGTTGAACTTATAAAAGTTTGACTGGTAGAAAAGAACCGATATTATCTAGTAAATCTATAGAATTGGATTTGATCAGATCAAATCTGGAGCCCATTAAAGTGTCACCTTTAAGGAGATCCGATAAAGTACTGCATTAGCCGAACATATACTTTAGTATCTAGGTCCAGGATTGCGATCTTATTGAGCTCGATGAGAACAACAAGGATCCGATCACCTATAGGGATACAATGCAGTGGCCTAACTTTGAGAAGTGGCTTGAAGCTATATGATCCAAATTGAAGTCTATGAAAATTAATAGTGTATGGACACTAGTTGATTCACCTGAAGGGATAAAATCCATTGGGTATGAATAAATTTTTAATAGGATCAGAGTAGCGCAAACGAGAAGGTAAGGACCTATAAAGCCCGTTTGAGTATCATTTCAGAGTTCGAACATATGTTCTGAACGTATATCTTTATTACGAATAAAGACAAATTCTATATTTATAATTGGACAAAATATTTTGTAGTATTATTTTTTATGATGTTTGAGGATGAAATTCTCTTAATCGAAAATGACATTCTATTATTGCAAAAAAAAAGATTTAGCTATCATCTTATTTCACCATGTACGAGATCAGACATGATATACTCACTAGAGGTAGTGAGCCGATACCAGTTTGATCCAAGTGAGAGCCACTGAAAGATTGTATTGACAATCCTTAAGTATTTAAAAAATACTAAGATTCAATGACTCAAATATGAAAGTACTGACTTAAAATATGTGGATGTTTTAATTTCAGTCAAAACAAGATGACAACAAGAGAATGTTGGGTCATACCCTAATTGTAGGAGCAATATGCTAGAAAGATTTCAAGCAGTATACTTTAGCCTATTCAATTAGTGATGTAGAGCAGATCATGCATATGATGCTATCATGTAAGCTGCGCAGTTGCTGAGGTTCATTAGCTGGTTGAGAGTGGCACCCTCCACCAATGATCTAGTCCTATCGTAACACTGGAGCCATAGCTCAGGCTAAAGAACCTAAGGACCAGCATATTCTGCATCACTTTCATCTTAGATATTAGATCTGGGTGACATCGATCTTTAGAAGATCAATGTAAAAGGAGAAATTGACTGACCCATTTGCTAAGGCCTTAAAACTAAGAAATTCTACGAACTCAAGTGGAAGATAGGATATTTGATATCATTCTGATTGGCTTTAGTCCAAGTGAAAGTTATTAGAAAATGTGTCATAAAGCCAATCATCTAAGTAGTAGATGATTGAAATTAGTATATGAATTATCTAATAATAATAGTTATTTGGCTGATTCATCATAAAAGTTCTATCTTCCATAAATGAACTCCTAAATTATGATGAAGTCCTTAGAACCACAATCAATCAATAAAGAAAGAATTATCAGATGGTTCTTAAATTATTCAAAATCAAATGATAAGTTATTAACAAAAATGATAACTTATCGAGTGTAGGTCGCTGTATGCCATATACGTTGGTTGTCCTCATAACCAAGTGGTGTGGAGACACTGGTATGGCATCCAAGTGAGATGTAGGAGTACATCTGCACCGAACATGATCAATGTAGCACTCTACTATCAAGAGTAGTTAGCTAAGGCCAATGGGTATAAGTGTCCCTCCGACCTGAGATTACCATGATGACTTACAAGCAACTCACTGTACTTTGGTGCCGAATTACCTATATTTCAAATATAGGTTCGAAAGATTTTTGGGTATAATCAAATACTTATGAAGTCAGTGTATGAGTCAAGATGGGATTGACCACTCCTGATTAGCTTCAGAAAGAGAATGTCTCATTGTATTTCAATTTAGCAAAACCTAGATTTAGGTAATCCTCGTGAGGTGTCATAAAATTTGCAAAATTTTGAAACACAATAGAGATGACTTGTATGAGTGTTTGATAAGATACTCAAAGTCATCTTGAGCATTATTGATCATAGGGATGAATTATATAGTAATCATGGGCCATGGTTCTAAGAATGTTGCTTTGCATACATTCGATCTATCCAAACATCGAAAATCATTGCTAGATGGTAACTTCAATTCGTACAAAAATTAGTTTTTATGCTACCGACTTAGGTTCAAACCTATGGGGTCACACACATTAGAGCTTATAATCTAATCAGATGGTTAATCGATGATTAAGAATTGCTCTAAGGTCAATATGATCGATGTTTGAACTAATATAAGTATTATAGGAGAATTGATTAGCAATTGGATTGCTAATTGGCTCAATTTGATTGAGCAATCAGGCTGCAATCAAGTCTAATTGAATTAGATTTAATTAAAATTAGTTTGGACTTAATTAGATTAAGTTTAGTTAGTTTATTAAATAAGTCAATTACAAGAAAGAATAATTTTTATTTGACTAGGACTTGGGTACACCTAATTGACTTAGGATTTAAATCAGATTTAAATCTTGATTTAATCTAATTTAATTGGACTCCAAGTTGGACTAGGATTATTCTTAATTGAGTTATATTAAATCTAATTTAAATATGATTTAAATCAGGCCCAAACCTATTTTGATCTAGTCAAACAAGAGGAGTCCTAGTTGGACTGGAACTCAATCTCTTTTCTTACGCTCAAGAAAGCCCACGCCCACCCAATGTTTTCAGATCTTTACATGAGTTTTCTCATGCCAATGAGAGGTCCCCATGCCCCACATATATGATTTTTTGGAATATATTTTGACTTGGTCAAAACTAGAAGGAAGTTAGAATTTGTTTCCTACTTAGAAGAATCCCTTTTGACCTAAACTCTTCCCCCCTCTTGTGCGCCCACTTTTCCCACGCCATGCTATTTGTTCTACCCTTTCTTCCCTTGCTTTTGTCTATAAGTTTTAGATATTTCATGCCAAGAATTTAAGGAGGGGACATCCAATCCAAGAGTTGGACGCCCCCTTAACTACCTTATTTGAAGGGTTTGACTAGGTCTTTGACCTAGTTTTTGACTCTTGTAGCATGCCTCCCATTTGATATGAGGAGGGCATGAAACAACCTAGATTTTCTATGTGAAAACCAAAAGGAAAGCTTGGAGGGGCATGGAGTTTTGAGGTGCCAAGTTCTTTGGAGAAAATCCTTTCTTTTGGACAACATAGGATGATGTCTTGAAGGGTCAAAGGTAAGAGAAGATTGTCTTCTCTTTATTTTTCTTTCATGTATTTTTCCTCTTATTTCTCCTAGTGATTTTTATGTGAAAAAATCTTAGAGAGAGGGAGGATTAGGGCATGGGGATAAGTACTCCAAGTTGTTGGGGCATGATATTCTTTTTGGACATGATCTGATCATGTCCTGATGAGAGAAGGAGAAGAGAAGAAAGGTCTTCTCTTAGGGTTTCTTGGAGAATCCTTCTTCTCTAATTTCTTATTAGAATTTTGTATGATAAAAATAAAAAATCTTAGATCTGAAAACTTAGAAAAAATCCTATAGGAGAAGGTCTCCTCTTGTCCTAGCATAGAGATGTTTTCAGGACATCAATCATTGATGTCCTAAAGGAGAAGATTTATCTTCTCTTAAGATTTATTTTTTCTTTGATTTACTTTTTGATTTTTGGAGATCCAAGGTTTGGATTCATCCCTTATTTCTTCTCATGTTCTTCATCTCTTGGAGTATCCAAGAGATCCGAAGAACATGTATTTGATTAACCATCATGAGGGATCCGCGAGAAGCTAGCACTTCGAGTAGATCTTCATTCGACAAACCTCTAATCTATGTTTGTAGGTTCATGTGGATCAACTGTAGATGCTGAACACGTGTGCGGCTCTAAAAGAAATAATGAAAATCAACCACAAAGTTCTCAACCCGCATAAAGGTAAGAGATATGATCTCTTGGTAATCTAGATATGATCTAGGGTTTGATCTAGAATTATTCTAGATTTAGGTATTGATTTGATCAATTTCAATTATGATTAATTTATTTTTAGATTTATATTTACATCATGACATGTTATAGATCCTTGATGTAGGATTTTATAATCTGATTACATGCATATTGTAGATTAAACTATTTAATCTATGTCTTTCACTGCTTTAATTTTGAAAAAATTTTGAAATCTATGCATGAAACCCTGCATGTTTCCTAACAGGATGACCTATCTATCCTCTAGTCGAGTCGGAGGTGCTGCGAGCTGAGCGGTTCCTCTACCATGACTCTATATTTATGAGCCAATCATTACTACATATGACTGTGGGGTCACTAGTGACCCCTATCATTCGATATGAGATGTGTAAAATCATGCGAGCTGACCGCATGATCGCTCTCTCCTCGAAAGCTCTATCCTTAGCTGAAATAGCTCTGACTTCTAGAAGATATGATGTATAATATCTAAAAATAAAAATTAAAATTAAAGCAGGCAGATGACCTAAAAATTGGTTTAAACTAATTATCTATCAAAGTATAACAAGGCGATCAAAATTTAACTCACGTATAACAAAGATTGCTAGTGAGCATCTATAATGAATCAACAGTCTAATGTTTCTTATCCAACAATACATGATAATGTGTTGGTCTGCTGATCCCCTGATTTAAGCATTGTCTAATTCTCATCTAGCAGTACATGATAATCTCAATAGATAAAAATGTGAAGAAGGATCAAATCTACCATTGAAAAATAAGGCATTGCGCATACCTCTGTACCTTTAACCATGAGATGGCTGCAAGCGGTTGTCTGCGATATAACAGGCCATCCAAGCTTGCCAAGCATTGCAAGTTCTTCTGCATCAAAATACGGTGAGATGGCTACAAGCAGTTGTCTGCAATGTAATAGACCATCCAAGCTTGACCATACAACAAAAAGAATGGAATACATCACCTCCATTTAGATGCATCTCGCACAGGCAGTCATCATAGCCTCTATCTCAAAGTCCCCAACCACCTCCTCAAGTTACAAACTAGAAATATAAATTTTATTAAAAAAATAAAATAATAATTTAAAAATAAAATTTGTGTACTCGCACAGTCTAGTCATCTGGTAAGCTCCAAGTCTAAACTACAAGCATTGGTACCAGAACAGAAAGACGTGGGAGACGATATGCACGGACGGAAAGCTCTACTTGTCCAATACATTTACTGATGTGCAAGAGCTTAATGGTGATAGGCTCAAGCATATGATTAGTATATTTGATGGATTTGATCTGGTTATTGATGGAAGCTCATGTAATAACCTTTCAGATAGCAACCGCCATAGTCATAATGGACTATAGGGGTTGCTATAGTTATAGCCTTGCTTAGCCTCTAGGAGGTAGCAACCCTATAAAGGGTAAGCATGACTATAACCATAGCAACCCCTATAGTCCATCATGACTATGACGGTTGCTATCTGAAAGTTTATTACATGGGCTTCCACCAATAGCCAGATCAAATTCATCAAATGTGCTAATCATATGCTCGAGCCTATCATCGTTAAGCTCTTGCACATCAGTAAGGTCTTGGATAAGTAGAGCCTCCAAAGCTCTTGCAATTGTCTTCCATGAATCGATCCCCACACAAATACCAACGCTAGTAATTTGGCATAAATTACATCTCGGGCTCTTATTTACAATGCAGCCCGAACCTTTCCTCGATTCGAGTACTTTGCATGTCGAGACCGAAGTGCGCAAGGCACATCTTGGCCTTATGTTTGTAGCCTGAGCCTTCCCTCAATTCTACCACTCTACATGCTGAGACCAGAGCATGCAGGGCACCTCTCGAGCTAGTGTTTATAATGCAGCCCGACCCTTCCCTCAGTTCGACTGCTCTGCATGTCGAGATCGGAGCATGCAGGACACATCTCAGGCCGATGTTTACAATGTAGCTTGAACCTTCCCCTGATTTGAGTGCTCTACATGCTGGGATCGAAGCATGCAGGGCACATCTCGAGCTAATGTTTGCAATGCTTCCTACACCTTTCTTCGATTCGAGCGCTCTACATGTCGAGACCAGAGTATGTAGGGCACATCTTGGGTCAGTGTTTTCAATGCAGTCCGAACCTTTCCTCGATTTGAGTACTCTGCATGTCGAGATTGGAGCATACAGGGCACGTCTCAAGCTAATGTTTGCAATGCTGTCTGAACCTCCCCTTGATTTGAGCGCTCTGCATGCCGAGATCGGAGCATGCAGGGCACGTCTCAAATCGATGTTTACAATGCAGCCTGAATCTTTTTGGGTCTTGACCTAATCTAAGACAATAATTAATTAGATTTAGTTAATTCTATAATTAAGTCATTTCTTTAATCTAACCCTAGGTCTAATCCAATTAATGGACCTAATCTCCACTAATCCATTTGTAGGTGGTGTGGTGCTCCCAAGCCTTAGGAGGCCATGGGTGGAGCCAGGATGAGGGCTCCGAGGAGGCTAGGATAGGTGTGGTCCTAGGCCTAAGACAAAAATTATCCTAGGGTGGAGGTGGTATGTAGCTCTTCACGGGCTTGAGGTTTAGGTATTGAGAACCTTAAAGGGCTTGATTGATGCTTCGGAGACTTGGGACACAAGGTGGAGCAAGGAACCAAAGTCGGAGCTTGAAGGCTGTAGAAAAAGGATTTTTTATAGGTTAGCCGGCTCAGTCCAAAACTGGATCGACTAAGTCTCAATGCACAGGCAAAATAGAGAGCTACACGTTCAAAACTGCTGGCACAGCACAGGACTGGACTAGCTCAGTTTCAGACTAAGCCGATCTAGTGAAACTTAGCTGGCTTAGTGCTGAGACTGAGGTGGCTCAGTGCGCGAGCAGAGTTAAGCGAGGGTCTATTTTAGACTAGGATCTGGGTTGATCTTAGGGGTCTTAAGGCCTGGTTCAAGAGGTCTTAAGAAAGCTAATTCATGTATGAGTTGGGTTAGCCTAGGAAAGTTTTTTAGCTGGAGTTTATAAGGATTCATGTGGAAACTCTAGGGTATATAAATCAGGATATTATAACTTTTACAAAAAGGTTGGAATACAATTGAGCTTTTCTCCCTAACTCTCTTCTCTATTCTCTCTGGTTCCAACACCAAAACCCTAGCTTCTCTTATCTTTCTTAGATCTTCTTCAGTTTGCTGGATTAACACCCAGGTTCACATAAGAGATCGAATCTATGACTGTGGCTCCTAGCAACCGTAGGAACAACAATTGGTATCGGAGCCTGGTTGAGCATGAAGGAGGAAAAAGATCACTTTTCAGTATAGATCAGTAGTGAGATTCAGATCAGAAGGCTTTCTCCAGGCTTCATAAGGAAGGAAGAGATCATAGGGTTGTTGTCCACCATCCCTAGTCAAGGTATTTCTCAGATCTACCTGTTTGTTGTTATTTGATTTGGATTGATCATGGAGAACAGTGAGTTGAAGATAGGATTAGAGAAGTTTGATGAAAAGAGAAGTTTCACGATGTGGATGGTAAGGGTGGAGGATCTGCTGATTCAGATGAGGTTGGATTCGATCTTGAAGGATAGGCTAGAGGAGATGACAGACAAGGAGTGGGTGTCCTTGGAGAAAAGGGCATGTGCCATGATTAGGGCTTGTTTGGTGGATGAGGTTTTGTATGGTGTGTTGGAAGAGAGAACACCCAAGAGATTATGGTCGAGGTTACAGCAGTTGTACATAGAAAAGAACATGTGCAACAAGTTGATGCTGAAGAAACAACTGTATAGCCTTCGGATGCAAAAGGGCGAGGATGTTGCGGGGCATATTCAGCGGTTCGATCGGATGAGCATGGACTTGCTCAATATAGAGGTGGATTTAGAAGAGGAGGACAAGATTCTTTTGTTTTTGTATTCGCTATCCGGAAGCTTCAATCCGTTGGTGACAATTTTGTTGTATGGTAAGGAGACACTGATGTACGAGAAGATCGTATCAGTGCTTAGGTCCAACGAGCAGTGAGAATGAATGACGAAGAGGAAGGTCTTCCAGGAGAGTCTTGTGTTTTAGAGAATCATAGGAAAGGGAAGTAAAAGAGCGAACAGAGGGGCAACAAGGGGTCCAAGAGATGCTTCAAGTGCAGAGAAGCATGGCACTTTAAGTGGGAGTGTCTGCTTTAGAAGAAGTGCAAGGGAGGAGAAAGCTTGGATTCCATCAATACAGTCGCTAAAAGTGAAGATTTGAATGAAATCTTGGTGGTCTCGAAGGAGCCCATAGGGTGCGGATATTTGAAATGGTTTCGGATAGGTCTACAGAGTGCAGAGGATCCGAAGGTGCAGCAACAGTGTTTGAGGGATAGCGGCAGGCCCAGCAGTGCAGCATTGGGTGGTTGGCCTCAGGAGACTCGGAGATAGAGTCAGCTTCTGCAGCATTAGGGAGACTTCAGCTCCAGGTGGAGCATCGGACAGAGGTGGCTTCATGAGTGGAGGAAGGTGTGACACAGATTCAGAGCAGAGGGGTGTAGAGGGAGGACCTATATCCCAGCACTAGTGCCGAGGCTATACAGATCCACGTGGAGAAGATTGTGCAGGAAGATAGGCATGGCTCTAAGGGGATAGTGCCAGGTGATGCATCAGGATATGCGGCGAGTGCCGATAAAGGAACGTTGCATGATCTTCAGAAAAGTTTAGGATAAGTAATGCAGTTGCCAAGCAGAAGGATACCTACAACTGCAAAGATGGTGCAGAGGAACAAGCCAAGGACTTCAACGGTGGAGGCGGTCATCCCAAAGGCCTCAAAGAGAGCTCAATAGCTGAAAAAGAATGGCAGTGGTAAGATGAGCACGAGGGGCTATCAGGACATGCAGGGATAGTGGGATCGTGCAGGAGGATGTTGTCAGGTGTGCCAAGATTTGGATGCACCAAGGTGGAGATTGTAAGTGGTGTGGTGCTCCCAAGCCTTGGGAGGCCACGAGCGGAGCTAGGGCGAGGGCTCTGGGGAAGCTAGGATAGGTGTGATCCTAGGACTAGGATAGGAGTTGTCCTAGGGTGGAGGCGGCATGTAGCTCTTCACGAGCTTAAGGTTCAGGTATTGAGGGCCTTAAGAGGCTTGGTTGGTGCTTCGGAGATCTGAAATATAAGATGGAGCAAGAAACCAAAGCCGAAGCTTGAAGGCTATAGAAAAAGAATTTTCTGCAGGTTAGTTGGCTTAGTCCAAAACTGGGTCGACTAAATCTCAGTGCACAGGCAAAATAGAGAGCTACACATTCGAAACTACTGGCACGGCATAGGACTGGGCCGGCTAAGTTTCAGATTGAGCCGACCCAGTGGAACTTAACCAGCTCAATGCTGAGACTGAGCTGGCTCAATGCGCGATGAGCTGACTCAGTGCACGGGCAGAATTACGCGAGGGTCTATTTTGGGCTAGGGTCTGAGTTGATCCTAGGGGTCTCAAGGCTTAGTTCAAAGGTCTTAACGGGGCTAATTCATGTACGAGTTGGGTTAGCCTAGGGAGTTTTTGAGCTGGGGTTTATAAGTATTCATGTGGAAACTCTAGGATATATAAACCAGGATATTGTAACTTTTACAAAAAGATTGAAATACAATTGAGCTTTTCTCCCTAACTCTCTTCTCTCTTCTCTCTGGTTCCAACACCAAAACCCTAGCTTCTCTCATCTTTCTTAGATCTTCTTCAGTTTGCTGGATTAACATCCAAGTTTATGCAAGAGATCGGATCTACGGCTGTAGCTCCGAGCAGCCGTAGGAACAACACCATTAACCCAATGTGTTATGATTCATGTCATAGGATCTTCAATTTACAATCCTAGAATCTAATCAAACAACTTCTTAATTCTTAATTAAGTTTTGGAATGAGGGTTGGGGTTTGGCTTTTTGAAAATAGTTTTCATGTTTGTAAAATATTTTTACAACATGGTTCTATCAACCAAGTTGCATGTTTGATTCATAATCAATATGCAAGTAACATAAACATGAATCTACTTTAGATCTAATCTAAACAGGTTCATGTAATTGAAACAGTTTCAATAATAATCAATCATAAATCTTCCTAGATCAAATTTACTATATTTATGAAAATTAAAACTAAATTAATATATTTTTAATCAGATCATAAAATTTTTTAGATCTAATTTAAAATTTTATGATCAATATTTTTGATCAGCACGTACTATAATAACCTATTCACTGTAAGGGGTAAACCATACAGCAGGACAACCTTATGGCAGTCCATGCAATCTAAAATATTTTATTTTTAGATCTAAAACTATTTTAAATCTATTAAATCATAAATAAAATTAGTATTAAATCTAATAAATTTATGATTAGAGTCGGATCATCACAAACTAGGACAACCTATTCACTGTAAGGGGTAAACCTTACAACAGGACAATCTTATGGTAGTTCATGAGATCTAAATTTTTTTTATTTTAGATTTAATAATTAGATTATAAATTAGATCTAATCTAAGAAATAATATAAACATGCATAAAAATCATGTAATAATAATCTTGCTTTGATACCAATTGAAGAAACCAAATCTAGGGTTTTATAGATAGATCTTGAAAACTTTTTCAGGATCTTACAATGAAAGACTTAAATAAATTAAATATTTATTTAAATAAATATGTAAACACCTAGATCTCAGATCTATTATATGATCAAGATATGATATTAAATCAAAAATTAAAATCAAATAAGAAAGTAAAAGGTTGATCAAATCAACTTAGATCTATACTACATCAAATGTAGGTATGAAGTTAATAGATCAGATCTATTATCTGAGCAAGTTAGATGTTATAACTTGCTGATCTAAGCTTAAGGATGAATTCATGAGCTGCACATGCATCCAGCCTTTAGGAGTCATCCACACGAGCCTACAATCTCTGATCTGAAGTCCGATGCAGGAAATCAGCACAGCATGCTAGTACTGTGCTGATCCTTCTTCGACGGTTGATCCGACACTCCCTTCTTTGATGGTTTGGACTCTCCAAAATATGAGAAAGAAGATGAGAGTTTACTGATCTAAGACTCTCTCAGAAAAAACTCAAAAAAAGGAGGAGAAATTGAAAATAAAACAGCCCTACAAGAAGACCCTCTTCTTCTTCTTTTTTCTCTCACCTAGACACCTAGTTTGGTGCCTACGGAACCCCCATGCCCAAGGATCCTCTTCTTCTGATTTTTGCACACCACAAACATCTCCCAAATGTCTATATTTTATGAAAAAATTAGAATAAAATTCATCCAATAAATAGAGAAAATGAAGAGTCCAAGTTAGATCAAAATCCTAAACTAGGAATATCCAAATATGGGAAGTTGTTGTTGGGCGCCTCCTCCATAATTATTGGCATGGACCAATAAGGAAGGGTGTACAAAAAAGAAGATTATTTTTATGAAATAAGAGAAGAATTAATTAAAAGAGGGGGCGACACTCAAGGAAAGGTGTTTTGGTCAATAAGGATTCTATCTCATAGAATCCTAAGCAAAACTAACTCCTTTTTTGACTTGGTCTTCCAACAAATTGCCTTATGAGAAAAGGAGGAGAGAAAGAGGACGTGAGAAGCCATAGGAGTGGAGAATTTTTACGTAAGAAACAAAACAAAAAGGGCATAGGGCGTGAGGATTAAGTGGCATAAGTGATAAGGAGTTCTAGTCACACTAGGACTCTTGTTTTGACTTGGTCAAATAAGATCTTTTGACCAAATAAAATCAAGATTAAACTAACCCAATTAAATAAGGCTCTAACCCATTTAAGAACTTAATTAAATTAAATTTAATTCTAATTTATTTTTTAATCAAAGTAGAAAATTGGATTAATCTGAGTCCTAGTTAGACTAGAACTAGTTCTTCCTTGCACTTGGCTTATCCAATAAACCAGTTAAACTTGATCCAATCAAGTCCAAACCAAATCTAATTAAATTATATTTAATTAGATTTAATCTCAATCTATTGTCTTAATCAAATTAAGATAATTAATAATCTAATTGCTAATCGATCCTTCTACAATACTTGCACTAGGTTAAACACCAATCGTATTGATTGTTTAACCCTAGAACGATTCTTAATCGTTGATCAACCATCCGATCAGATCATAAGCTCTAATGTATGTGACCTCATAGGTCTGAGCCTAAGCTGATAGTATAGGAATAAATTTTTGTACCAATTGAAGTGACCATCTAGTAATGATACCCGACGGTCAAATAGGTCAAAGGTGTAGAACACCATCCTTAGAACCCATGCGGATATAGTTTTCATATAATTCATCCCCTTGACCATAATGCTCATAGGACACCTAAGAGTTCAACTATCAACTCTGATCAGATTGTCTACATTATATTTCAAAATATCAAATCCATCTGATGGATTACCTTGGCCAAGGTTTTGCTATATTGAAATACAGTGATACATTCTTCTCCAACTCTTGGAGTGGTCAATTCCATCTTAATTATACTTCGACTTCGCAAGTACTTGACTATGCCCAAAAGCCTTCCATTATTGAATTAGAAATTTAGTTAGTCCAGTACCAAAGCACAGTGAGTTGCTTGCAAGTCACTAAGGTGATCTTAGGTCTAAGGAATACTTATACCTATATCCCATCAAAGATATTCTCAATAGCAGAATGCTCTGAAGTTGGTCACGTTTAATGACGATGTATCCATACATCTCACCTATATGTTATACCAGTATCTCCACACTCCTTGATTAAGAGAACAACCAACCTATATGGCATATAGCGACCTATGCTCGATAGACGCTGTTGTCCTAATTAAGAGCCTATCATTTGATCATGAACAAATTTAAGAACTAATCGATAAATCCTCTCTTTATCGAAACTAAATAGTCCTAAGGACTTCATCACAATAATAGAGTTCATTAGAAGATGTAAACTTATGATGAAAAAGATGTCAAAATATTTTTATTAATTAATAAATCAATTATAATTATAAAATAGTATACCATCAACAAACTGACAATTAGCTTTGAAACATAATTTCCAACAACTCTCACTTATCCTAAAGCCACTCAGCACAGAATCTAATACCCATCTTCGACTTATGGTTGTCGAACTCCTTAATTGCCAGGGCTTTAGTGAGGGGTTCGACAAGGTTCTTCTTTCCATCGATTTTCTAAAGATCGATGTCACCATGATCCATAATTTCACGGACCAAATGAAAGCAGCACAGAATGTGCTTTGTCCGCTGGTGTGCCTTCAGTTCCTTTGCATGAGCTATGGTGCCAGTGCTGTCACAGTAGAGCAGGACTGGACCATTAATGAAGGATGCTACTCCAAGCTTGGTGATGAACTTCCTTAGCCATATAGCTTCCTTTGCTGCATCTGATGCTGCCATGTACTCTGCTTCGTAAATAGAGTCAGCCACTGTATACTACTTGAAACTTTTCAAGCAGATAGCTTCACCATTTAGAGTAAAGATATATTCCAACACACTTTTACTGTCATCGTGTTCAGATTGAAAGTTGGAGTCTATAAATCCCACAAGCTTCAAATCTGACTCACCATAAACCAACCATTGGTCCTTAGTATTTCTCAAATACTTAAGGATGGTTTTAACCACCTTCTAGTGATTTTCTCTAGGATCAGACTGGTATTTGCTCACCACTCCTAGTGAGTATGCCACGTCTGGTCTCGTACCTATCATTGCATACATAATAGACCCCACTGTCAAAGCATATGGAATTCTACTCATACGCTCTCTCTTTTCAAAAGTTGTCGGACAATTCTTCTTAGAGAGAGAAATTCTTTGGCTTATCGGGAGATAGCCCTTTTTGAAATTCTTCATGCTAAACCTTTTTAGTACAGTTTCTATGTACGTGGACTGAGATATACCAAGCATCCTTTTAGATCTATCCCTATAGATCTTCATCCCTAGGATGTAGGATGCTTCACCCAAGTCCTTCATGGAGAATTATGATGACAACCAGACTTTTATTTCTTATAGTGTGGGGATATCATTCTCGATTAAGAGAATGTCATCCACGTACAAAATAAAAAATACCACCACTGAACCATTTGCCCATTTGTAAATGTAGAGTTCTTCTCCATTCTTAACAAAGCCATACGGTTTGATCACTTTATCAAAATGCATGTTCCAACTCCGAGATGCCTACTTCAATCCATAAATGGGTCTCTAAAGCTTGCACACTTTGGACTCATCTATGGATGTGAACCCTTTAGGTTCATATACACCTCTTCGGTTAGCTCTCCATTTAGGAAAGCTATCATCACATCCATCTACCAGATCTCATAGTCTAGATGGACAGCAATGACAAGCATGATCCGAATGGACTTGAGCATTGCCATAGAGGAGAACATCTCATCATAGTCAATACCATAATATTGACGATATTTCTTGGTAACCAGACGGGCTTTATAGGTCTCCACCTTTTTATCTGTAACCCTCTTCCTTTTGAAGACCCATTTACACCCAATAGGTTTAACCCATTCAGATGGATCAACTAATGTCCATACATCATTGACCTTCATGGAATCTATTTTGGATCTCATGGCTTCTAGCCATTTCTTAGAGTTGGATCTCTGCATCACATCCATATAAGTGATCGGATCCTCATCATTCTCATCGAGTTTGATGGGATCACCATCCTGAACCAAGAATCCATAGTATCTATCCAAATGGTGCGGTACTCTACCTGATTGCCTTAATGGTGTGGGTTCACTAGGCTTCGGATCTGATCTGATCAAATCCGACTTAGGTTCAACATTCTATGTCGGATTTTCTACCTATTAAACTTCATCAAGTTCAATCTTAGAGACAACAGTTCCTTTACCAAAGAACTCCTTTTCCAAAAAGGTTGTCCTAAGACTGACGAACATCTTTTGTTCATCAGTATGGTAGAAATAGTATCCTTTGGTCTCTTTTGGGTACCCTATGAATGTACACTTGTCAGACCTAGATCCAAGTTTATCTGTAACTAACCGTTTGATATAAGCCGGGCACCCCCAAATCCTAAGGTGTGGAAGTGCTGGTTTACATCCTGTCGATATCTCATATGGGGTTTTAACTACAGACTTACTTGGAATCCTATTTAATAGATAACAAGCCGATTCGAGTGCATATCCCCAAAAGGATATTGGCAAGCTAGCAAATCCCATCATGGATCAGACCATGTCTAACAAAGTCCGATTCCTCCTTCCAGACACACCATGATGCTATGGTGTTCTAGAAGAAGTCCATTGGGAGAGAATTCCATTCTCTCCTAGATATGTGAGAAACTCATTAAAAAGATGTCCTTCTCCTTGATCAGACCAAAGAGTTTTAATACTCTTTCCAGTTTGTTTGTCTACCTTACTTCAGAATCATTTGAACATTTTAAAAGAATCCAACTTATAATTCATCAAATAGATATATCCATATCTGGATAGATCATCTATGAAAGTGATGAAGTAGACATATCCACCTCTGAAACTTGTGCTTATTGGTCCACATACATCAGTATGTACTAGACCTAAGAGCTCATTCGCTCTCTCACCTTTTTTAGTAAAAGGTGATATTACTAAGAAGATAGGACTCACAGGTTGGAAGTGATTCACAATTATTGACTTCGAGAATTTTCTCTTGAGTCAACCTATTTATCCTGTTCTTATTTATATGATCTAGCCTACAGTGCCATAAGTAGATATCTGATACACTATCTAATCTAGGATGCTTGCCAGTAGAATAGACTACATTAACAAATTATGATAACATATATACACTATTATTCAATTATCCATAGAAAGTAGTAACACCATTCATAATGAGATTACAAACTCATTTCTTTATTAAAATTTTATAATCGTTTATGGCTAAAAGGCCTACAAAAATGATATTTAAAAAAAAACTAGGACAGAAATAACAATCACTAAGAACAACGGTATGAGATTCAAATATAAGTTTCAAAATTTCTAAAGCTAGAACTGGAACTGATCTTCCATCTCCAATGTTTAGGAATCTCTCATCTTTTTCGAATCTTCTACTGATCTACAACCCCTACAACGAATTGCAAATATAGTAAGGGCTATCGATATCCAATACCCAGTCAGTAATATCATAAATAGAGAAATTGCAAAAAGTTATCATATAAATATCTTGCCCAGCAACAGCTTGCTTCTTTCTCTGCCAGTTCGAATCTAGGGAGGTAATGTACTGAGGATAGTTCCTCTTCTAGTGCCCCCACTTCTTGCAAAAGAAGCATTCGGCTTGACTCTTATCAGACTTGATCTTCCTGGTATGGCCCTACACTAATGTCCAAGCCTGAACTTGCACCTTCTTTGTTTTCATCTTCTTGTTCTTCTTTCTTTTTCTAAAGGGTCGAGAACTAGAAGATGAACCTCCCACTAAGTTCACCGACTCTTTATGGAGCTGGTGATCCTTCTAAAAGTTCTAATGTAACCCCAGTAAGCCATGGTAGTTTACTTCAAGCTTTATCATTCTGTAATGAATAAGGAAAGAGAGATAGGACTTTGGCAGCGAGTTTAGTATTGCATTTTTTTCAAGTTGTTCATGCAAGAAAAAGCTAAGTTTGCTCAAGCGCTCTATCAGCTCGATCATATATAGTACAAGATCAGTGATTGAGGCTCCATCCCGCATTTTGGTATTGAAGATGGTGCAACTAGTCTTGTGCCTCTCAACATCATCGGGTGTGCCAAAAGAATGCTCCAACACTTGGAGCATTTCATTTGGTTGAGCTGTCTCAAACCTACAACTGAACTCATCGCTCATCACAGCCAGCATAATGCAACGCACCATAGTTCGATCACTGAGCCACTTCTGATAAGTGTCTCTAACTGTTCCACATGCATTGGCGGCTGGCTCCTCAGGTGCATGATCCGTCAGCACATATAGGATCCGTTCATGCTTCAGGATAATCTTCAACTTTTGGTACCAGCTACCGAAGTTGGATCCCATTAACTTATCATTGTCCAACAATAATCGGAGCGATAGGAAAGTGACCATGTTTGTACAAAGAAAAATCAAAATCTAATTAGTAATTGATTCATTAAACCTAAAGATTTGAACTTTAATCAAAAGATTTCTTCCACTATTTTATTTAAATTGGTAGCCTCTACCTCCAATTCGAGGAATTACCGTAATTTCTTAGTGGATACTAGAATTCACATAGACTATACACGAGTCCAACTTTGGTTGGTCCACCCATGTACATCTAAGGATAGGTTCACAATCAATTATTTTTCCAAAAAATTTTCAGTAATTAAATTTTGCCCCAGGCTCTGATCAGTTGGCTTTGGCCTTAAAAAAAAGGATCCAGTTAGGTCCAACCATTAACATGACCATACTTGGTCCATCCAACCAATGAATGATCAGGTCCAACTTTGGTTGGCCCACCTGACCATCATTTAAAAAGATGTATCCAAGAGATCATATAATGAATGATAATTCCATCAATCGATAAGCACCAGGTCTTTGGCCTCCAATGATTATCCAACTAATGTACTCATTATCATCCACTTTAATGAGAGCCTATGATCCAGTTATCATATAACTATTTTATTTTAAGAACCTAATAATTTTAGAAGATTTAATTTATTGAAGCGAGTAGGTCAGATTAACCAGCTTGTTATGATCCTTCCACTAACTTCACCAAGTTAGCTTAAGGAAGATCATTAATAGGCTGGTCTATGAGCACCTAAATCAGTCAAACTAATTTACCTAGCTGACATGGGTCAGCTCGAATAGTTAAGTGATCTGATCAAAATATAATCTCACCAAGAGGCCAGGTAAGTTCGATCAGTGGAAGGGTCTGCCAGGCTTGCCTTAGATACCATCAAAAATGACCAGGTAAGCGAGCTGCCAATTAAAAACCACTGGTCTGGTTTATCCTTAGACACCAACTGATTTAATTAGTTTCAATTAGATCAACCTAATAGTTCATGCTAGACCGCATAGCCAAGAATCAAGTCCATCTTGGGTCTTGTTAAAGACATGGACTTGACCAACTACAACTATTGCAATTGATCTAGAGAATTCCTTGACCTAATCTAAGACAATAATTGATTAGATTTAGTCAATTCTCTAATTAAGTCCATTCTTTAATCTAACCCTAGGTCTAACCCAATTAATGGACCTAATCTCCACTAACCCATTAACCCAATGTGTTATGATTCGTGTCATAGGATCTTCAATTTACAATCCTAGAACCTAATCAAACAACTTCTTAATTCTTAATTAAGTTTTGGGCTGAGGGTTGGGGTTTGACTTTTTGAAAATAGTTTTCATATTTGTAAAATATTTTTACAATATGGTTCTATCAACCAAGTTGCATGTTTGATTCATAATCAATATGCAAGTAACATAAACATGAATCTACTTTAGATCTAATCTAAACAGGTTCATGTAATTGAAATAGTTTCAATAATAATCAATCATAAATCTTCCTAGATCAAATCTAACATATTTATGAAGATTAAAATTAGATTAAAATATTTTTAATCAAATCATAAAATTTTTTAGATCTAATTTAAAATTTTATGATCAATATTTTAGATCAGCACGTACTAGGACAACCTATTCACCGTAAGGAGTAAATCTTACAACAGGACAACCTTATGGCAGTCCGTGCAGTCTAAAATATTTTATCTTTAGATTTAAAACTATTTTAAATCTATTAAATTATAAATAAAATTAGATTAAATCTAATAAATTTATGATTAGAGTCAGATCATCATGAACTAGGACAATCTATTCACTGTAAGGGATAAATCTTACAACAGGACAACCTTATGGCAGTTCGTAAGATCCAAATTTTTTTTAAAATTTTAGATTTAATAATTAAATTATAAATTAGATCTAATTTAAAAAATAATCTAAACATACACAAAAATCATGTAATAACAATCTTACTCTGATACCAATTGAAGGAACCAAATCTAGGGTTTTACAGGTAGATCTTGAAAATTTTTTCAGGATCTTGCAGCAAAAGTCTTAAATAAATTAAATATTTATTTAAATAAATATATAAATATCTAGATCTTAAATCTATTACATGATCAAGGTATGATATTAAATCAAAAATTAAAATAAAAAAGGAAAGTAAAAGGTTGATCAAATCAACCTAGATCTACACTACATCAAATGCAAGGTATGAAGTTAATAGATCAGATCTATTACTTAAGTAAGTTAGACATTCTAACTTACTGATCTAGGCTTGAGGATGAAGAGATGAGCCGCACATGCATCTAGCTTCAAGGAGTCATCCACATGAGCCTACGATCTCTGATGTGAAGTTCGATGCAGAAAATCAGCACAGCATGCTAGTACTATGCTGATTCTTCTTCGATGGTTGATCCGATGCTCCCTTCTTTGATGGTTTGAACTCTCTAAAATATAAGAAGGAAGATGAGAGTTTATTGATCTAAGACTCTCTCAAAAAGAAAACTCAAAAAAAGAAGGAAAGATTGAAAATAAAACAGCCCTAAAAGAAGACCCTCTTCTTCTTCTCTTTTCTCTCACCTAGACACCTAGTTTGGTGCCTATGGAAGCCCCACGCCCAAAGACCCTCTTTCTCTAATTTTTGTACACCACAAATCTCTACCAAAGATCTGTATTTCATAAAAAAATTAGAATAAAATTTATTCAATAAATAGATAAAAAGAAGAGTCCAAGTTAGATCAAAATTCTAGACTAGGAATGCGCCTCCTCCACAATTATTGGCATGGACCAGCAAGGAAGGGCACACAAAAAAGGAGATTATTTTCATAGAATAAGAGAAGAATTAATTAAAAGAGGGGGCAGCACTCAAGAGAAGGTATTTTGGTCAATAAGGATTCTATCTCATAGAATCCTAAGCAAAACTAACTCTTCTTTTGACTTGGTCTTCCAACAAATTGCCTTATGAGAAAAGAAGGAGAGAAAGAGGACATGAAAAGCCATGGGAGTGGAAAATTTTTATGTAAGAAATAAAACAAAA